>PVIH01005456.1:0-73847 GCA_004025045.1 Sigmodon hispidus | reverse complement strand
ATTGACCAGCTCCAGGTCAGCATCTATCCATTGACCAGCTCCAGGTCAGTATCCATCCATTGACCAGTCTACCCAGTTCTCCTTTCCCTTGTTAAGCTTTAAAGGACCATCATCTTTCACACACACTTCTTTATTATTCTATAGCCCTTCCACCCACAGATCACACTCCTCCATTTGTCTCTGATTTTATCTTTAAACTCTGTTCACAGGAAGGAAGTCTTGAGGAAACAGACCACTGCTCTCTCAGATACACAAAAGCTTGGATCCAAAGGTCTTAGACTCAAGGAACTTAGGGTCAGGACTGAGCACATTAGACAGGCTCAGCCAAATTTGATTTCTGCCAGTTGCTTCTTCAGTTTTGTGGGCCTCACATCTCAAATTCCTCCTTCCTCGTGTGTCTGGACCTCCTTCACATGGTTAATTAGAAAATTAACAACAGAACTCTTCCTCTTCAACTAAATGCAGAGTGGGAAAGGATACAGCTATATTGTTTATCCAAACACTATGGAGATCTTTCTGGTCACTTCTAACAGGTCCAAAAGCACGTCCTTACCTCCTTCTTTCTCTGTCTCTCTCTGTCTCTGTCTCTGTCTCTGTCTCTCTCTCTCTCTCACATACACACACCCTACCCCATCCTATTATCAACACCCTGATGAACTCAGGAGTAATAATGTAAAGCTATATTAACTTCTTTTAACTTGGTCATTTAGTTTAGAGGAAACTCCACTGTAACTATAGAAAAGGCCATGCTTGCATTCAGATACATTTCAATGCAAAGCTAAGGCTGAAGAAAAACTTCATTTAGAAAACTCCATCCTTATTAACTATCTCTCTGACATCACTGCAGTTTGGCCCACAGCCTATCCAGAATGAAAATGAACACCCTCCCCCACACCAGCCCTCTCCCCCCCGGCCAATCATATGTCTTTGAATTTGTCTCAGCTATCCCTTCAGGAGTTGGAAAAATCTATTAATCAGCTAAGGTCTTATGAGGCTGGGCGCTTTTCTCATGAGCCTAGACAGCCTATTACTTACTGAGTGGAGATTCATAGGCAAGGCCTAGATGGTAAACACTTTTAACACCTGTGCTCAAGGCACGCACCTGCAGAGATGGGCCAGGGTGACATAGCTGTGGTCCCTGATCTAAATGGCAGTGATTCTGAAGGATAGACAATCTTAGCTATCAGCTTGCATCCATTTCTTTTTCTTTTTTCTTTCCTTTTCTTCCCCTCCCTCTCTCTCTAAATCTTTCTTTGCAGTAAATACTGACTACTACAGCCCAGGGACAGGTACAGAGGTAAGGCAAGGGGCTCTGGGGCCAGGAGACTTGCACAGAGGCATAGTACTGTTAAAAAGGGCAGTTCTTGGCCTCACTTATATGAGTGGGCTGCAGGCAGGAAATAGGTTGGAGCAGGGTTTCCAAACTGAAGAATGAGACCTAAGTGAGCTGTAGCAGCAATGAGCTGACATCCCCCGGCTCTCTCAGCACGGTCCCTTACAGTCTCAACACTCTCAGCTTCATAAGAAGCAACATCCAGCACCCAGCTAGAGACAATTCCTAGTTTATATATGGTGACTTGTGTCTCCTCTCAGGCATAGCCTCACTTTACAGCCTCTACAGTCTCAGCCAGGGCCTGGGGAAGGAATTCTCCTATAGCTCAAGGGAGGGTTAGGCAACTTGTAGTATCCTGATATCCAAAAACAAAGTACCTGAGAAGGTACCAATGGCTTCCCTTTATGGTCTGCACCACAGAGACAGGAGAGTGTGTGGGGGGCCACTGAGGCATCACCGGATAGATTGATTAGAACCTGACTATAACAGTGGAAGCAGCAGGCCTTTCAGAACTGTGAATGGACCCTGTCCCAAGGCCCTAAGCTCTGGAAAGGCCTGCTTCCACCCCTTCAGTCATTAGCAGAATGCAGGCACTGATTCCTGTCTCTGGGAATCTAAAATCTATTTACCTTCCAAAGCCAAATTCTGCCCCTCCTCTGAAGCCCTACACTCTCTGTCCTGGGTGTTATTCTCAGCCATGTCTTCCCTGGGCATCCTCTGCCAGGAAACAGGCAGACTTGACCCCCCTGACATCATGCTACCACCTCCACCAACTCCTTGCCCTACACCTACACGGCGATTTCATCATCCAAACTGTCACCTAACTCTTGCCGCTGTAGGACATTGAGCAGGCGTGGCAGCTCCTCCTGGGACCACGAGTCACGCTCCTCGCTTTCGTCCGTGTTGGACTCATATTCTGAGGCGATGCCTGACTCTCGGAACTTGATGAGCTCCAGGCCACCCAGGAGTGGCTCTCCCTGCGCCATCGACCGAGTATCCTCAGGTGGGAGGAAACGAAAGCACTCCAGCTTCACCAAGCAGTCACGCCTACCTAAGGGGCTGCCCGCTGGGTGGGCAAAGTCAGCCAAGCCGGCACCCAGCAGCGGTGAATGTAGGTCCTCTGGCTTAGGGGTGGTGGGTTCACAGAGCACAGGCAGGGCACCTGAGCGGAAGGTGATCTCCAGCAAGCTGTCCTGGGAGCCCACTGCAGGGAGATATGGAACAAAGAGAGGCAGTGTTAGGCAAGGCTTCAACTCTGAGCTTATTTATTAAACCACGGAGCTTGGAAAGGCCTGTTTCTTACAACTCCAGACTGAAAGGGTCCTTCTTGAGTGACTCTGTAGTACTCCTTCCCTGCTTCCCTTGCAACATCACATGCACTTGGCTGCCAGGGAACAGCTCAGCTCTTAGAGAGTTGGGAAGGCAACTGAATGCCCTGTAGTGGATTTGTGATGGGGGAAAAAGTACCAGTTCATCTACATTCTAAGTATGGGGTAACAGTGGAACCTTTAAGAGTAGAATCTAGACAATCAGAGTGTCTTACATACAGTGGCTCTTGGTTATACTTTTTGGACATTCAGCCCTGTCTCTGATACTGCTGAGACATCTCCATGATTGGGCTTTGTGACAGCTATGAGGGGTAACAATAGTGAATTAATGGTATACATAGAAAAACATTACATTTGCAATGAAATCTAAGTGTGAGCCTGGACTTCACTCACTACTAATTGTGTGACTCCAAGCTACTTATTAAACCTCTCTGAGTGTGTTTCTTCAGTTGTGCCATGGTCACAAGAGTGTCTATTACAACAGATAATAAGCAAGCTTACACATTAAAAAATTCTATAATAATTATTTGTATAATAGCTGATTAGGAGGTATTTGTCAGCAAACAGTCAACAGACTTTATACCATGACCAGAATCCCCCCCATAGGCAAATCTATGATGAATTAGACTGCCTATTGCTTCCCAGTTCAGCTTGGAGGTGTTAAGTATATAGGGTAGCATCTCAGACTAGGGGCCATACAGTCTAGTTCCGGCCACAATTACTCAGCTACCTTAACAATTTAATGAACATACATTTCTCTGTACAATAGAGTAGTGAACTATATAGTGCAGAGAATCAAATACTAAAGAGTTTGTGGTTCCCACAGAGTTCACAACATAATACCCAATATGGGCTCAGAATAGTTTCATTGAGACATCCCTCTGAGGGAAAAAAAGAGCTTTCTTGGAATTTAAAGTGACCAAGATTCCTGTAAGTAGAGAGTGGACAAATATGTAGCAGTGTCTCCTAGAGACCTTCAGGGTCAAGTCTGGGTAGTGGACAGTAGGCAGCCAAGATGGGCCTTGCAATTCTATAATTGATGAGATGTGTAGACTAATAATTATGCCTGTGTTCTGTTGAAATATAAGGCTCCAAGCAAATCATCCCCAGGTTTGTGGCAATAACTTATTTTACAGAGCCTGTGCAAGGTGCAAAGGCTGACTGGGACCCAGGCTTACTGGCGTTCTGTCCTGACAGTTTGAGCTCCAGCTCTTGCACTTGCTTGACCAGCAGAGAGATGTGCTGGAGCATATCTTTGTTCTGCAGCAGCAGCTGGTGGACTCGAGCCTGGGCCTCCAGTCGTGCGGCAGCCTCAGCAGCCAGCTGGTCCTTCAGCAAGTGAACCTGCAGAGAGGAGGAGGCAGGGAGACAGAGAGAAGGAGGGACATCACTATAAATGACAGCTGCCAAAGGATGGCCAGAACTGAGATGCCATCCCTCTCCACATTCAATTTGAGATGAAGAAAACCCTGCATGGAAAGATTGGGCACTAGAATTATAATTTTGGAAAAGTGATCAAGAGAGGACAGGTCACCAGCCTTGTGGACCTCTCTATATGCTTCAAAGGCCATGATGTGTCACTCAGGCACCACTCTGGGCTCCATGTCAAATGCAAAAGGAAGGAAAGACATCCTCATTTTCTGTAATGTTCGTGTAGGTAAACTGCCCTCCAGTCCTGTTTTAACTCATTTAGGCCCAACACTACACACTTTTCTAACTGCAGTTAGTTTTGAGACAGGGTCTTTATATATAGCCCCAGTTGGCTTGGAAGTAGCTATATTGACCAGATCGGCCTTGAACTTGCAGTCACTCTCTTGTTTCTGCCTCCCTAGTGCTAGGATTGCAAGCACATGACATCACTCCCAGCTTTACCCACATCTTTTAAAAAATAAAAGTAGCCAAGTATGGTGGGGTACATGTTGTAATCCTAATACTTAGGAAACAGAAGCAGGAAAATTTTGAGGCCAGTCTACTCTATATAGCAACTTCCAAGCCAATCAGGTCTACCTAGCAAGACCCAGTCTAAAAATCAATTAAAAAACAAAGTGCAAAAGCTAATGTATTGACTAGATCATCACCACATGTCCCCCTGCCCCCAGCCCATAATAGTCTCTTCTATTTTCCTGAATATCAGTGCAACAAGATACAGGAAGTAGAAATGCATTGCTGTTAGTGAGCTCATTGTAATAAAGCTTGGTTTCTCATACCAGCTTCTCTGTTTATCTTCATATTTTCAATGGACACCCATAGAATCCCTAATTCCTTCTTGAAAGGCTTTAATGCTTGCTGAATGTTAGCTAGACCTCTTCTATATCAAGCTGAGGTTTGTGTTTACTGTGAGTGCTTCGTCTAGTCATATCCTCCTTGTGGTACTGGGGTAAGCCATGGTGCACTCAATAGGCTCTACACAAAGGGTGTTTATACTCCTATTCCTAGTGTATAACCTTTGGATGGAGGCGAACCCAGGGGGAGAAGATGGGGCGATTATATCCAGGACTCTAGCATCAAGAGACTAGAAGGTCACTATTCACACAAACATGGTTCATGGAGGTTTTTAGAGGCTCTTAGAAAGGGAATGAATGAGTTTGTCACCTGGAACCAAGTTAGCCTATAGAGAAGATGGTTTTCTTGGACCCAAACTACGATGTTAACAAAGATCCAGGGTGGGTGGGATATGAGGCAGGGGACAGCTGGAAGAGGGGAGCCTCATCCACTGCTTCTTTCTCAGGAAAATGCTCTCCATTTCTGAAAAGCAGGATTCTTCAGAAATTCACATTTTCCTGAGGCTAACCAAGGCACCTACAGGCCTCCACTTCTGCCTTCTTGGGACACAGTACTAAGAAAATTGTTCTTGGGTACAGTGGGCGCTTCCTTTTCTGCCCAGTTCTTAAGGCCTGGCCTTGCTGTTGGCTCTGCTTTGAACTGAGCCAGGGCACTAATGGGATTTGTTGCCACTTTCCATTAGTAAATGCTCAAAGTTGGGCTCATTCTCGTTATGCATCTAAAGAAAATCTTGCCTCTATAAGGAACTGCTAAGGACAGACTCTTGTTATATCAGGATGTGGCCTCCTTTGCTATTTCATATTCCCAGGAGGGATCTGATGAGGACAAGACCAGGAAACAAAGTATCAGTAACACTGTAGCCTTGGGCTCTGATGTAGGGTAGCTATGAATCCTGCAGCTTCCTTGGAAACAGAGATATGAGGAAATTTTACCCAGGGGTCCCCTAAATCCTATTGAATATAAGAAACAGAGAAATGACTGGGAGAAGCCCCCACCTGTATCCTCACAGGACAGGCAAGCTCAAAGCTTCACCTGTGGGTGCTGGTACTTACATGAAATAGGAGAATCAGCAAGGACTCTACCATCTATCTAATCTACTCACTTGATCTTTCATTTTCCACTTACTTTGGAACCAAGTAGAAATGTAAGACAAAAATATGGAACATGGCTTTTCAGTCAATAAACAGAGTCCTGAACATCACTAATTAGCATCTGTTATGGGCTCCCTACACATCTGCTCCACCCTCAGGTACCAGCATCACAGTAGTATAGACAATTAGGAAGCAAGCATAGCTGGGGTGCTGGAGTCTTTACTTACTCCTGAGACAACCAACTATCTAACCCTAACCCTGAGCCACCCCATCTGCCAATGAAGAGGGCTGACTAGGGGCTGAAATGGTCAACTCTGCATTCAGTCAGGCATTCGTAAACACTGGGGGCCACTTAAAAAGGTCCTCAGATCCTATAGGGACATCTGAGAATTAGGATAGAGAACAAAAAAAGATGTTCTTTCTTGCAGAAGTTAGGGGAGTGTTGGAAGCTTCCTTGGCAGGTATCCAAGTTCCAAAGGTGACATACCATTGACACCTGAGAAACTATCCTCGAATACTACATTTCTGGAAACACCCATTGGCTTTAAGTGCCATGAACAAATACCCCAGAGTGTAAGTATCTCTTGTCCCAGATTATATAAGACTTTTACCTCTGCAAGTTCAGAGCTGTATCTCTGTGGACACTGAAACATCACACTGCTGTCACTGCCCAAGTCAGCACTAATGAGGCACCTGCTTCTACAGCCATCCGAAGTGGCATCAGGCATGAGGCTCAGACCTCAGCACTGCAGAACTAAAACCAGGCCCAGTGTTGACACCACGGCTTCGAGCCCTTCACACTCTGAAACCAAGTGTGTATGGACTTAGTGTGTTAAACTGAGGCGGTGTTAGTGTCCCCTTAGTTTGGGCTATGTTTCTCAATTAGAATAGTAATAGCAAGTGCTGTCTTGCCCCACCCCCGGTGCACAAATCATGGATATTTGTCTTTAGCACATCTTTCTTTCTAAGAATTAAACATTTTCCACAAAACTGACCACAGTGCTTTCTGAAGAGGTAACTGTGAAATGTCTACTCTTCAGAGCTATGGCACTTTGAATATTGACTACTCCATCCATCCAGATTAAGCCAGTGGCACCAACACAGCAATGTGGTGGCAAAGCCACCCTTAGTGCTGGCATCCAGCTCTGTATCCCAATCCCAACATAACATGTAGAACACCAGTGCTGCCCCCACCAGCTCTGTATCACTTCCGCAAACTCTGATACTCACCCTCAACCCTCCCGACCACCTCAGCCCATTGCCCACTCACTCTCCGGTCCTACTTGCCTGGACTCCAGCTCCTCCATCACAAGTGGGGGCAGGGCCAGGCTGAAGTTAGGGAGTGGCAGGCATATGGAAATGGCAGTGGAGATAACCAGAGCAGTTTGCCCCACCCCCTTCTCATACCAGATGAAAGCAGAGGCAGGCAGTGCTGTCTCGCATGCGTATTCCAGGGACTTGGGCAGGGCTGGGGACTGGGAGAAGCCACAAAGGACAAATGCCACATGGGAGGGTCAGGGTGAGGGTGCAGCGTTTTCAGCACTGTTTCTCTAACCACAACACACAATATCACAAAGCATAAATAACAAATTACTTGGTCCTAAATAAGCAGAAGTGGCAACAGGCAGATGAAATGTTTAAATAGCAATGATGGGCTTCACTATCAGTTTTTCCCAAGAGCTAGGCTAGAGCTTGGCGAACTGCAAACATATCTGACCCACTTAACTGCTGTCAGTCAGCCACAACCCTGCAGCCAGGCAGGCCCAGCATGCAGCTATGCAGGCACCAACTACATCCCAGGTACGATTTAAGGGGTGGCTTATATTCTTCATCTACACCTTTGAACTTCTGGTCCATGTAAAAGCAGAAGCTAACGCAGCCAGGCGAGCCTCATGCTGGGCTGGGTGAGCCTCAGAGGGACTGGGGTAATTCACTATTTATGCACTGCAGAATGGCCTGGAAATATTTAGGAGTTGGTTAACATCATCTTTGTCCTTATGTGTTTAAGGCCAAGGGAGGCCTGTTCAAGATGAGCACTTAAAGAATTGAGGTGAGGCTGGAAGAGGTCTTGAGATCTTGGAAAAAGTCACAACATCATAAAGAACTAAATATGGTCCTAAAGGCACCAACCAAGTCAAATGGTGTATGAGAGGAGATGTGGCGGGGACATAAGGAATGAAATAAGTGGATTTAAGAGCACACGTTATCTGCAAGAAACTGGGGCTGTACCCTTCGACTTTAAGCTAAGATGTGTTACAGGAGGGTTTGGGAGCTCAGAGAAGGGAAACTATATTCTCACCCCAAACATCAAGATGACAGTTACAGCTACAGGATTCTGGGGCTACTAGTAGCTCAACAAAAGACCTGACAGTGTCCTGGCAGTCAGTCGTCTGTCAGAACAAGGGAAGTCGACTACCGTGCTGTGCTTGCTCTGTCCAAGGTGTGTGAAAGATGCCGGAGTGACCTGTGCTTAACTCATTCACACAGCTGATTTTACCCATAGATGGAGACAATGACAAGTCCTTTGACAAAATCCTACAGAGCAAGAAAGATTGAAGAGGCGGGATCAGGGAGCCAAGGACCAGCTAAGAGGTACAACTGTACCCACTGTGTCCCTGTCAGTAAATATAAGACGCAGTTAGAAGGAAGGTGTCGGAGACTGAATAAGAAGACTATAGCAAGGACAGGTGGAAGACTATGCTCAAATGCCCTCAAATGACCTTAAGCCTAGTTTGATGGAAAGATTAGAAGTCTAGCACTCAAGGCCATTACTGCTCTATGGCGGCCTTTCATCATATTACTGCTTAAGCTATATCCACTAGATTCTGAGTAATTGAGAGCCTTGAACTGCCCAGTCTGGTGAAATGCCTAGAACTTAGAGAGAGGCTTGTGAAATGAGTCTGGAACAGGATATTGTTCCCTTTCTTTAGAAGCACTGGCTTCTAGGAGAGAGACAATTAGAAGAGGCCAGGGCGTGGATGCTTTGTTAACACAGACACTTGCTATGCCAGAAAAACCACTCTTAGGTTTGGTCCTGACCAGGAAGTCAGTCCTACAGTAAGTTGCGGGTCTGACTTGAGTGCAGGCTGCAGCTTCCTTCGCTCCCACAATGCTGTGCACAGATTCGACACTTGTGATTGGTTTCTCTTTAGTACTTGGCTGAGACTTCAAATTCAGATGCCCTCTGCTAATAAAACAGCATGAATATGCATCAGACATACTCCTCGATAAATAATAATTACTTGAGAATTGATATGCTGAAAGCGAATTGTTTGGAGAAGAGATCTGTATTCAATGGGAAACTTTGGGAAATGCTGAGCCTCAGGATGGGCCAGGGCTGAAATGCTCAGGCTTTGTGTTCCTGTCCTCCTCCACATTGAGGAGGAGGAGATTCTCAGACTCCCATGCTGTCATTACCAAGAGATGAATTCTTTCATTTGACAAAGAGTGATTCTTTTTTTTTTTTTTTCCAAATATAAGAAGCCATTAGTGACATTGCCTTTCCTCTGTCACTGTTTTGGAAACACCTGCAAATCCTCCTACCAGCATGTCATATCCTCTGGTTTCATAGATCTCCTATCCCACACTCTGAGGCTCTCTACTGCCTTGTAACATCATCATACTGATTCCACTTTTCTGAAATGTGGAGCAAAAGTGGCCCACAAGGCTGGTGCCCCAGGCAGTCAGTGAAGGCTGGGTGACAAGAGGGCTCGTCCAGGCCAAGCCATAGCTGAAGACTTTATTAAGTATAGGCTGCTGGATGCTTCCTGATGCTCCACATACCGAGGAAAGGATCACTCTGCCAGGGGAATTCACCTCGTCCAGGGGCCAGGGGAAGAGGAAGTAGAACACACAGATGGATCATTAAGTTCTTCCTAGAGAGTCTGTTCCCTGTACTGAACATGGAAAATCTCAGCACCTAGTCAAGTCTAGTAGATTCAGAATGCTGGTGCACACAGTAGCCATCACAGACAACTTTCCAGCCATCCCATTCCATTGTCCTGATCACCACATAAGGCCTAGTCCTGCCTAGCTCTGGCTTTAAACATCAGCCTGACACATATGGAACAGACATATGTGTCTCCATCATTCCCTGACTTGCCCATAATCGAGAGAAAGCTTAGACTACTAACTCCAAGACAGTATGGACGACAGGTTCCTAGAAATCAAACACAAGGGATTCCTGCTGAAAGCAGCAGGGGCAATCAGCTCGGTCCTCTCCCACAAAGCAGCAACAGTCCAACCAGACTTCAGGACAGACACTCCATCTGGATGCTAAGAGGTAGCCAGTTTTCAAATGGATCAGATCATCTATCCAAATTCCTATAAGTTCATTGCTATTATAATGAATTCCTAATCAAATACTGCCTGGAATAAGCAGGTCACTAATGGAGGCTTGGGTACCTGTTACGGTCAAGAGTGTTTGGGATGCCAGAGCAGCTGTCTGTGCAAGCACGAATTGATCCTTGGAGCTGTTCTAAGAGTTGTCAGCCTGTCCTAACTCCAATGGCAGCCCTTCCCACCCCAAACATGAGGGAACAAGGAAGGAAAGGGAGGTGGGACTGTGCACATCTCTTTTCTTGGTAAGTTCAAGTCATTATCTAACAGCGTTCAGCCAAGGCAGCCAAGCCTAACTCAGAGTGAGGGAAAGATGGGGAACCAATGTGCTTTTCTATTTTAACCATCCCCCCATCCCCCCCTCCCCCTTTACTTCCTAGAACCCCAACAAGCAATGATCCAATAGCATGAGCAATTCCTTAGAGCTCCCTAGGTTTTAACCTGCCCTGAGCCCCTTGCTAGGGAAGGTGCATCAAGCCCATGAGAGTGGAGCCTGTGAGGAAGGGAGGAGGCTGAGGAGAACCTGGGCCACAGCCACTTGCGTCTGCTGCTGCTGTTGCTGGAGGAGCTGCTGCAGGAGCTGCATCTGATGGTGAGTGGACAGGGGCGTCCCTGTGCCCAAGCCTGGTGGCTTTGAGCAAGAAGTAGGGAGCAGCATGCGAGGTGAGGCTGCCAGCATGGGCTCCTGAGGATGGGGTGAGACCTGAGGAGAGAAGACAGAACATGGCTCAGAGGCAGAAGCCATCTCTGAGGGCCCCCACCCCCACTGTGACATTTATGATGGGTAAGTGGGCGGAGCAAAACCCATGGACTGGAGATGTTGCATCCTGAATGACAGGAATAGCTCCAGGGAGGAAATGCTGGTGGCATATCCAAGCTTGGACCACAGAGCCAGAAAATTCCATCTTCATACCTTGGGAACATCATTTGTTGATAGGGTGGGAGACAGGCAGCTGATAAAGTACTTTTTTTTAACCTCTCATTTCTAATTGTATCCTTTCTGATGAATATTTTCTCACAACGGTTACTTGTCATGTCACTAAGAGAACAAGGAGATGACCTCACTTCCCTGTCCTCCACTTCCTTTCCAGGGTCAGATGTTCCTCTCTCTCTCGTCTCTTCACAGAGAAGGAAGGACATTTGGACACCACAACAAACGACCTAGAGTCAGTCAGGTGACCACAGCTGCTCTCCCTTCCTCCCGGTGGACACTTTCACTCAGAGAGCTCTCAGGAAGTCAGAGTTCAAGGCTAGGGAGGTAGGTTTTGTTTCTAGCGGCTCTTCTGATCTTCAGATATGCAGGAAGAAGGCACCCCAGGACAAAGGCCTACTGCCCCTTAAGGAGAAGAAAGGGGGTAGCAGAGGGAACAGGAGCTGCCACGCTCAAACCACACAGTGTTTCCTGTGAATTGGCCTAATCTGAGATGGAGGATAAAAAGTATCAGTGAACTTCCTGGGAACTGTGGGTCAGAAACTTTCCTTTTGGTTTTTATTTTTCTTAGTTTAGTGTCTTCAGGTTTGGATTTAGTCTTGGGGCTTGTTTATCTCCTGGATCATATCAAAAGCTCCCTAAGCCTTAGCCGACCCACCTGTGGTACAACATTGGGGGTGATGATGCCTGCCTTAATGTGGTCTCAGTTTCTAACATGCAGTGAACCAGCTTCCAGACTACACAGAGCTGCTATCCAGGTTTACTTACTTATTTATTTTATTAGCTAAGTCATGTGATTACCCGTCTGCTGGGTGGCCCTGTACAAATACCACAAAATGCTGGTGTGTAGGGAGAAAAGGATAGGACTTTGATGGGAACCCTTCAGAAATGTGTCCCACTGTACTCTCACATGTGCTCTGGCTGTGAATGCTGAATCTTCAGAAGTCAGACCCCTCTGAGAGGTGATGAAATACACCCTAACATTGACTGCCACTGTGCGACAGGGCACTTTACTCTGATGCCGCAGCAGTGGGAGTCAGCCGGACCTAAGGCTGCAGCCGAGACACAGCTTGCTCTCAGAGACATGAGGATGACACATGAGGATCACCTACCGTGGGGTCTATGTGGGAGCCTCCTTCCTTCCCTACAGCATCCAGGTCTGTCACACCTCGGCTGAAGTCAAGAACATCATTTCCGGGGAGTGGTACCTCCACAGCGTCAATGTCGGTCTCCTCTGCAGCAGCTGTGGAGGCCCTCTCCGCTCCAGTGAGCTGGCGGCCTACAGGGACAAGGCAGGGAACCATGTCATAAGGAACACTATCCCCTCTTTACTTTGTCAGTTCTCTGTTAGAGGAGCCTGGGCATGCCAAGGACTCCTTCTGACATTTCATACATCCTTTTGTTAGAGTACACCTTTTCAACCTGGTATAATACTTCTAATACCATCATAAATAGTTCAGAAACAAATGGACATCTCCTCAAACTGCATGCAACAGCTCCACAGCCAGGTACATTTCTATCTGCAAGGTGTAAACACTCTAGAAGAAGTGGGGGAGGGGGTCTGTCATCTCCACTTCCATCCAGCTCAGGGCTCAGTTTACCAGCCTAGCACTTCCTCTCATATGCGGAGTGTATTTTCTTACCCTCTGTTTCGAATTAGGTTCATCCCTATGTTTTATTTGTGTGTTTGAGATGGGAGGCTTCACTCTGTAGCCCAGGATAGCCAGAACTCACTTTGTAGCCAAGGCCAGCCCCAAAACTATCCCTATCTTCCTGTCTCTGCCTCCTGAGTGCCGGAATTACAGGGCATATGCCACCATGCTCCCCTAAGCTCACCACTATTGTCTTCAAATACAATTTTGGAATTATTTTTAGAGACCAAGGCACAGCTAGAAAATAGAGCCGGGTGGTGATAGCAGGGTCCGTTGAGTGCTGGTTTCTGGGTGTCAGGCATGTATCTGCCTAGCAGAACCAGTGGCTTTAAGTCCTTTCTATGCAGATAAATACGCCTGGCCATGTAGGGGAGCAAACCCAGTATTTAGAAGTCAATAGTATGCTAGGTTTTTTTTCTTCTAGCTGATCCATGAACTGTGGAGGTAGTCATGCTGAGGGGCATAAAGGCAGTTAATGGGAAAGGTGGTCCTGACTGCAGTCTGTCAGGATAGCAATTCTGATCCATGGGAAACCAGCAGACAGGAAGCTCAGAACTAAGCAGACTAAGCATGTGGGTGAAGGGATCAAGAAAGGTTCAGCTTGAAGACAGAAATTTGCCATAAGTACAAGTCAGAAAAGAACCCAGGGACAACATCGGGGAAACTTCAACACTTAAGGCACAGGCAGAAGAGAAGTTTTCAGAGATACTTCAAAGCAGATAGTAGAGACCAAGGTAGAAGAATAAGAATACTAGACTAAAAACTTAGTTGGACAGACAGAAATAGAGAATCCCCTGGTGGTTCCCGGGGTGACGGTGGCAGATGGTGACAGGTGAAGGCACAGAGTTGCGGGTCTGTGCGGTGGGGACGCCTGGAGCTCTGATGTAGCACAGGACTCTGGCTACATACTCAAGGTTTGGCTTTTTTTTTTTTTTTTTTTTTTTTACATTTATTTATTATGTATTCAGTGTTCTGCCTACATGAACACCTGCACACCAGAAGAGGGCACCAGATCTCATCACAGATGGTTCTGAGCCACTACTTGGTTGCTGGCAATAGAAATCAGGAACTCTGGAAGATCAGCCAGTGCTCTTAACCTGAGCCATTTCTCCAGCCCCATACTCGGGGCTTTTGCTCAGAGTAGACATTAGGTATTATACACACACACACACACACACACACACACACACACACACACACATATTGGCTTTTTGAAGTTGGCCTTAAACTTTTTGGCAATCTTCCTGTGTCAGCCTCTTGAATACTAGGATTCTACACATTGTGTGTCATCATGCCCAGATTTTTATTTACCCATGCCCAGATTTTTATTTATCCATTTTTATTGCATTTACTTATTTATTTGTGCGTACATGTATGAGTTAGTATGTGCCACAGCACACCTGTGTAGGTCAGAAGATATATGAATCATTTCTCTCCTGCAATGTGGGTTCCAGAGATCAAACTTGGCTTGTCAGCCTTGACAGCAGGCACCTTTACCTGCTGAGCCCTTTTGCTGGCCCCAGCAGGTTGTGAATAGGTCCTTCCAAAGGCTTCCCAGTCAATATGCATGCTGGACAGTTTCTACATGGGAGGAAGCATACTTCCAAGGAAACAGGATCTCTCCCAGGAAACCCTCTCCAGAAAGAGTCTGAGGGAGGCTACACTGCTCCAAAAGGCGATGAAGATTTGAGAAGCAGTCCCCATCTTGCTCTGAGCCCTGGGGATGGCCAAGGGCAGCTCTTGCCAAAAGATACAAAAGATATACCTCCCTCATGGCGTAGGGAGCAGGAGACTGAGGGAGAGAAGAAAGACAGGCCCAGGGCAGGGGAGCAGAGGAGGCACAGGGGTGTAAGTGAATCCCAACACTAAACCCCTGCTGAATCCCCAAAGAGAACATCAAAGAACCAGGCAGCTTCCAGCACTTGCCCTTTTCAATTCCCAAGTGTAAATAAGTTTCCTCTGTACAATAAAGGGCCTGCCATCCATGACAGGCAGGGCTCCATTGGAAAGATAAACATTACATTCAATGAAAAGCTCCCAAACACAGAAGCCAGATCCCCACAGGAAACCATCCGTTTTCCTCTGGACCTTCATAGGAAAATCCTTCTGGGGAGAGCAGCCGTGAAAAGAAAAAACCTGCTGCCAGCAGTTTATGCACACCATGAAGGTGAGTGGGAGGTATAAAGGAAGTGACGAGGAGAAGGCAGTGAGCAGCCTTCCTGAAGAAGAAAGAGTTCCAGCTCCAGATCCAAACAGTACCGACTGCTGACTCCCGGTACACTGGGCTTCACGACCATAGGAAAGCCAGATCAATTACTAAGTGCACACCTGCTGTGAGCTACAGACCTTCAGAGTTTCCTCCGCTCCTCCCAACCCTTCACTTCTGCATATGCGCCATTGGCAGGACCTGAGCTACATGCTAGCACTGAGAACTTACTATATACCACGCCCTGGGTTTATTCACCTGCCTTCTCTCGGTGCCTCAGAGGAGGACCAGAATCCAATATGCTGCTTGCTGGAGATTAAGTGGGCGGGGCCTAAGTCAAACTGCCCTGTGTAGCTAGCCTGTTGCTCCAAGTGATCTCTTAGCACCGTCTCTTCACTTCCATAGTGGCCAACAGTCTGTGCTAATGGGTCAGCCACCACAGAACCCAGGCATCTGTCACACATTGTTCAAGACGTCACTGTAAAGTTATTTTTAAAATTGCAATTAATACTGAATGTGGTAGACCTTGTATTAAGTGGATGCCCATCTGTGGACAGACTCATCTGAAATTCAAACAAAACAAAGGCTCCACCAGCAGACGGCCTTCAGACTCAAACTGACCCTTCCTTGGTCTCCAACCAACAAATTATTGATATAACAAGCTTCTAGTCATGTGAAACAATGGTTTAAAATGACCCCCCCCCCAATTAAATACAGACATAGATAGAGATGGGGAGAAGAAAAGATATTTCCATGTAGCTATTTTTAACTGCTAAGGAGAGAAGACTCATCAGGGAAACTGGGGTGGTCTTTTTGATGAACTTTCTTTAAGTGACCCATGCTCCTGGGAGGAACCTCAATAAACTCACTGGTTTCTCAATCCAGACTTGGATGTCATCATTCTTTGTGGTCAGGGCTCTGTGGCCTGAATAAACATTTGTCCCTGTCTCTGCAGTAACACACACACACACACACACACACACACACACACACACACACAGAGAGAGAGAGAGAGAGAGAGAGAGAGAGAGAGAGAGAGAGAGAGAGAGAATGTTATGTATACCTTCCCCTTCATGTTACTCCAAGGCCACATCCTCACCTATACCAGCAGGTGGCGCCCTCCCTTTCCCCCAGGGATGCCAATGTGATAGAGTATACCAGCTCAAGCTTGACTGACCCTGAAAAGACACAGTTAATGCATCTTTGACATCTTAAACCAAGAAGAAAGCATGCCAGGCATATTATTTTGCTTCCTCTTGCTATGACAAATATCATGATCATGAGCAACTAGGGGAGGACAGGGCTTGTTTGGCTTGTACATCTGATCACAGTCCATCAGTGAGAAAAGTCAAGGCAGGAACAGGAGCAGAAGCAGAGATTGGTGAGAACCACGGCTAGCTTGCTCAGCCTGCTTGGCACATCAATCATTAATCATGGAAAGGCCCCACAGGACAATCTGATACAGGAAATTCCTCAACTGAACTTGTCTCTTGCCATGTGACTCCAGTTTATGTCAAGATGATAAAAATTTACCAGCACACTGGGCCAGACACTACCTGTGGAAGGCTAATTACATAATTACACTCTCTTTAAGGTATATGGAGACCAAGCAGATGGTATCTCATGTATATTAATGTGAATTGAGAAAATTGTCTCTAAAAAGGCAACAGAACAGGCCAGGTAGGTATGTTGGTGCATGCCGCTAACCGTAGCACTCAGGAGGCAGAGGCACGTGGATCTCTGTGAGTTTGAAGGCAGCCTGATCTAGACCAGACATGGCTACATAAAGAGATCCTTTCTTAATAAAAACATAACAGAACAGAGAGGTAGTAGTGTCCATATGTCTGGAGGGTAGGCGCTGACTTTTATCTTACGGTCAGAAGAGTAACTAGGCTAATGTCCTGGGCAGCCACGGTCTCCATCACTGCCTTCCCTGCCTTATGCTCTCACCCTGTGTTTATCACCTCAATTTCATTAATTCTCCTGGCTCACATATCATTATTCCTCATCAAAGAGGTGGCTTAAAAGTCAGTCCCATTGGAATTTCTTCTCCATCTCCATGTTCACCTTAGTATGGAGAGAGTAAGCATTTTATAGATGATTGTTGACAGTGACTAATACACATGCTGTCCTTGGATCCACTTGTGGACTGTTTGTTGGTTTATCCAACAAGTATTTATTGTGCTAGGAGGTCCCTGGGCTTCCACGGCTTGAAGCCTATTATAGATAGAGGGCATCCTCTGCATGGTACACAGAGGGTCGAATGTTAATGTCAATGGCATTATCTAGGAATGCTGAGAACACAGGAACCCAGCAGAAAACAGTGTACTTGAGTTTCTGAAAGGGAAAGGGAAGAGAATGGGAGAGTGGAAGCTAGAAGGCAGGCCACCCAGAAGTAAAAAGGGGAGGACGGAAGGAGGGGGCGTCTGCGTGAAGGGGACTCTTGGCATTGGCATCAACAATGACTGGAAGGTACATGAATTACCCAGAGCAGAAAAGGAAGGAGTCTGGGGTACATGGGGGAAATGAGACTAAAAGCAAAGAATAGGAAGCAATCCCTACTGGGAACACCATAGACTGCCCAGAGTGTCCCCTCGGCACACCAGGAAACTCACCCAGCAGATGGCTGCAGGTGTCAGGACAGTGCTGTTCCTACTGCAGGAAAATAAGCCCTATTTCTTAGAGTTGCCTGTAAGAAAGGCCACTGGGCCATCGTGACCTCTATGGCCAGTAGCTGAGGGACAGATTCAATTAGCTACTTGGAAATTACAGCAACCGATTCAGACAGAACTTCTGAAATGGCAATGTACTCCAAATAATCAGGCTTTGAGCACCATCCTGTGTCTAGTCCCTTCCTCTCTAGGTGTGAGTGGCTTCACCAGAAAGAGTGTCCTTTGCTTTCTCATTAGAAGTTCTCTCTCTCTCTCTCTCTCTCTCTCTCTCTCTCTCTCTCTCTCTCTCTCTCTCTCTGTGTGTGTGTGTGTGTGTGTATATCAGCTGCCACTGTGAGCATGGGTTTGAAAGCTCTTGGGATTTCAGCTGCAAGGTAGCAGGGTGTAGTGGGATTTAGATGTTAGCCCACAAAGCTTGAATGGGGTGTGGCCAGACTTTCAGGCTCCCGGTACTCCAGAGACACGACTTCAAGCTTTGCCAGCTAACACCTGAATCCCACTACAGCAGAGCATTGGCAAAGAAGTGTGAATAGAGGCTGGGGATATGGCTCAGTCTGTACAGTGTTTGCAAACTTAGTTTGGTTTCCAGAACCCATGCAGAAAAAAAAGCCAGACTTAGTGGGCATGTATTTATAATCCCAGTGTTGGGAAGGAGACTGGGTAATCCCTGGGGCTTGCTGGCCAGCATCACAGCCTAGTTGGTGGGTCAGCCCAGTGACAGAACTTGTCTCAAAAAAACAAAACCAAACAAACGAACAAACAAACAAAAAAGGTGAAAGGCACTGAAAGAATGATACCCAAGATTGTATATCCATACTTATTTACAAAGTTTGTAAATACACATGCACACACAAATGTGTACCCACATATGCCCACAGTCACATACACAAAAGTAGTGTCAAAATATAAGAAGCCCATTTCTTCAGCTGGCAGTCTATAGCATCTTACAGAGCTGGACTAAGCAAATGGCTTCCATTCTCCATTCTCCGAGCAAAGTGCTCAAGCATAGGTCTCACATAGCATCCAGGAGAGGCCAGGAACTGTCCCCTGGATGCTCTTCACTCACAGCTACAGCTATGCAGGCCTGTGAAGTATTTGTCAAAGACCACCTGTAACTCTGGTCCCTAAGTCTCAGAGCACAAGTGGAAAGGTTATATTAGCACTGTGGACCCACTTGAGTGGTCCAGAGCACACAGAAAAAGACAAGCTGTCTGGTGTTTGTTAGGAAAGATCACTTTGACACGACGTTTGTGTTAGCTAGGCACCACCATCAGTTGGCACAGACAGGTGAGCTGAGAAAGAATCACAGTGGCTCCCTGTGGCCACACAAAAACAGAGCACTAGATGAAATGTCGGGTTTTCCTAATTTATAACTAATATATGTCCAGGGTAGAGAAGGTTTAAGTACAGTTGGGAGTAAATCTTCCTACTACCTCAACCATCTAGCTCCTTTTTGCAGAATGATCCAGGTTGCTACTTTCTTGTGTATCATGCTGTAAAGATTCTATGCATGTGCACACACATGTACATACATGTATACCCACAGGTGCACACTTATTTCTATGTACTTATAATAAAATATAATTGGTAGCAAGCATAAGTTCTAAAACCTATCTTTTTAAATAGAAAAAAAATGTCTTAAGGTGGATTTCTATCAGTTCACAGATAACTGATTATTCTTCATTATGGTGTAATAGTCCACTATCCATATTTAAAAGTGGCCTGATGGCCAGGCATAGTGATGCACACCTTTAATCATGAGGCAGAGGCAGAAACAGTCAGATCTCTGTAAGTTTAAGGTGAGCCTGGTCTATATTGTGAGTCCAGAACAGCCAGGGCTACATAGTGAGACTCTGTCTAGAAAAAAATGAAAAGAAAATTTTAAAAATCTGTACTTTTTATAATCCTCTGGTTTTATAACTGATTCTTTACTTATGCAACCACAGAATGTTCATCATTTCACATGTATGGGTCTATCTTTAGAATACATTCTTAGAGATACTATGAGAAGAATTTAGGAGTCAAATGGCATGTAAAAATTTTGAATTTCATAGGTATTTTCATGTTATTCTCCCCAGGGATCTGCAATACATTAGCATGTATGTCTGGCTCTGGCTCTGGTCTCCTGCTTTGAGCTGTTCAGTTACATCATACAGCTCTACCTGGTCTTGTATACATGAATGTTTATTTAAATAGAGAGAGACAGACTTTTGCTACTTTTCCTAAAAGTTTTCTACCCTTATCTTAAAATTTTTATGCATTTGTGCTCAAACAATAGTAGCTAACATGTATATATCTCATGTTTTCTATGTACCATGCATCAGATTTGGCCTTAAAATATATATATTAGCTCATGGAATTATGATGTAACTCTGAGGCACACCGTGAGCTATTTCTCCAGAAGTAGATACTTAGATTTAAGGCCAAGCAGAACTTACCCATGCCTAGAGACAGTGACTGTGCTGTTACAATGCAAACCGTGAATCTGTCCAAGCATGTGACAATACTGCTATTTAAGTATAAAATTTATTTTTGTGATTTTTTTTTAAAAAAACCTTGTTTTTGAGACAAGGTATATATAGAATAGGTTGGCCTTGAACTCATGACTCTCCTGCCTCTGCCCCCTCTGTTTTCTGACTCTGATTTGAATGATTAGTGTATTTGACTTTCAAGATGTCTCATCTGCTAATAAAAATAACTGAACCCTTATATTTCCCATAAGCGTGTGATTAGTGTAGTATGTGTACCACAGGTTACCAGGATGCCCCCTTTGCTGTTAGAAATCTGTGCCACGTAAGACACAGAAGCCATGTTTATGACATTTAGGTTTTCTACTCAATACTACAATATGACCTTTCATTTCTTAAACTGAATATGTACAGCTATTCATAAACACTTTATCTTTGTTAAATTGTTACTCTAATGGACTTCTTTTTCTGTAGAAGAAATCATGTAGATATGATTTCTGACTAGCTGTTATTGGAACATATTAACACCATCTCTCATGCGGGAGGATGAAGCAGGAGTAGCTCAAGGTCAAGGTCAGTTTGGGCTACAAAGCAAGAACTTGGTTCAAAGCTAAAATAAACAAAAGAGAACAAAAGAAAGAACGCAATCATGGAACTGTTAGAATTAGCTTTTGGGTAACTTAATAGCCTGGCGCACACTGTGCGGGCTCCCTCTGCGGCATGGTGCCTACCTGGGTCTCCTGAGCCGTCGCTGCACCTCTCGCTCTCCCCATCTTCCTGGCCGTCTGCATTCTGCTGGGTGTGCTGCAGGCTCAGCTTGTGGCAGACCTCAAAGGCCTGTCCCACTGTCCGCACAATCCTCATAGCTTGACTCTGGCAAGAAGACGGAAAAGGGAGAGCAAACGATGCTGAGACTCCACAAGGACACAGCAAAGGTCAGTGTGGCTGGAATGTACCAGGTGGTCAGAAACCACACAGCTGGAGAAGGAAATGAGGAACCAGTCTAGATTTCTCAGACGTACATGCACTCTAGACATGGCACCTACATCACCACAGTTGTGAAGCAATCGTCAACTGAAGACAGGCGCCAGAGGCAAGCATTCCCATTTCAGACTTAGAATTGAACTTGGCCTCAACTGTCCCCTCCAGAGTAAAGTAGTTCTGATCCTTCAGAATCTATCATTACCAAATATCCAATGAACCCATCACACTAGGAGGGACTTGGCCATCCTTTAATTTCAAATGGCAGGTTTCCTAGGAGCTCCTACAGAGCGGCCTCTATGAGATGGAGAAGGCAAGGGTGAACTACAGAAACAGCTGCAGACTGGCATCCACACACCTACGGTGGTCAGGAAAAAGCAGAGGCAAGTATTTCCCAACCTTTCTCTACGACATTCTCTACCCAGATCTGTACACTGAGTGCACACAATGGGGAGAATCTCTTCAATAAATGGTATTAGGAAAATTAAATATTCACAAGCAGAAGAGTAAAATTAGACTCCCACCTTATATCATATATAGAAATTACTTCAGATAAGAGTTGAAATTGTAAAACAACTAGAAGAAAATGGGAATGAAGCTCCAGGTGCTGGTTTGAGCAATGACATCAGGGACCTGGTGCAGCGCCTTCCTTGCTTTTATTCTGCTATTTAACCTTTAGGAGCTCAATGGGAGAGCTCATGGGCTTCCAGGATTCTACCACATAATAAGGAGGGCAGAGAAACATTCCCAGATTGTCCTCAGCAATCCAGCCAGCTGCACAGGTGGGGTCCCTGGGCATGGTCTTAAAGGTGTACCACCAGTTATAGAACTTGATTATTAGCTACCTCTCACCTACTTTCAAGTATTGAAAGTAAAAGATATGTAAAATATATAGTCACAGAGCCCATTGTGAGGAAAGTCAGACATTGCACCATCATCAACTGTGGGCTGTTTTACTACACTTTACTTATGTACTAGTCATGTTTTGATGATCTGAGTTTGGGCAAGACCATATAGCTTACTGATAGTACTCAAGACCCCCAGGTGACCAATAGCCAGGTAGAGTTCATAAGCATGAGGTAGATGACATTGTACACTGCACTAATAGGCCTAGACAGTCCTGCAGAGGTCACATTATGATTCCTATTATCTCTCATGATGTTGAGATCTGTCTGTATCTCCCATACTACACCTATGAACTACTTCCCATTCCAAAAGCTGGAGAACCTGTACTTTGGAAGGCATGGTACCTAACAAATCAATTACAAACATGCTCCAACTTTTTACAGCTCTTTTTTCTAAAATAATAATAATAAGCCATTTGAGAATCTTATACAATGTATTTCGATTATATTCACCCAAACTCCTCCCTTTAACTCTTCCCAGATCTACCCCCAACAGCTTACCCCTCCAAACTTCATGCCCAACTCCTCTTTTAAAATAACCTATCAACTATAATTTGTGTTGTCAATATACTTTTGTGGGACCATCCCGTAGTGGGCAACTTCACCAGGAGCCACATCTTTACCCCCTGGTTACCCCCTTGGAAACCATAAATTGTCTCCAGCTCGTCAGTTACTGGTGAGCTCACAAACACCTCCCACTCTAGACTAGGATGTCAATCACCTGCAACTTGTGCAGGCAGGCATCTGAAGCTGCTCATGAGTGCATCTACACCACTTTTGACTATGAGGATGCTCCCTGGTCAGTGCTGGACCAGGAAGCTCAACCCTCAGATAAAAACAGTTGCTGCAGCCTCAGTGATGATGCCCTATTCATCTTCTAGTTTCCCCTTCCCTCTTGCCTTTCTGAGAAGAAGAGCAGGCTGCCTGTGGCCTCTCAATCTTTCACAGCAAAGCTCCTTTACCAAGTCATTTTACATGTGTCTTTCTTCTGCCTGCCCCTGCCCCTCTCCCTTACATGGAAGACTTTCTCTCCTGCCGCTGCTCACTTTTATAGATCTTCCTCTCCTAGACATCTTTACAGGACTCAGGCAAGCTAAATGCTTTAGGTTCTCAAAATAAAAATGGGAAAGACTAAGCTTTTGTTTTGCTTTTTGAGACAGGGTTTTTCTGCGTAGCCATGGCTGGCCTGTAGACCAGGCTGGCCTTGAACTCATGGAGCTCTGCTTGCCTCTGTCTCTTGACAGAGTGCTGGGATCAAAGTTGTGCGCCACCATCACTTGGCTGAGCAAGATGTAAAGATCAAGAGTTTAATTCTGCGACTTTCCTATATAAATTATATAAGATAGGTTATATAAATTAGCTTTCTTATGTAAATGACTCTCATTCTGAGTAAGTATTTTCAAGGAATGGGTCCGTTTTCCCCATCATTCCCAGAGTAAAGAAACAGTTTCCATATTTAAAATACAGTCACATAGGAAGCAAAGTTCCTCAGTATGTTCCTGCAAAATATCAAATTTTCCTAAGAAAGACATGGTACAACTTCTATCACCTCTGTATGTCACAGGCATGCTTTTGGATTAAAGGTTTGGAGAGGGGCAGAGGAGGATTTATAGACTTATTTTTGGATTTATGTAAGAGGCTGGGGTGGGTGGGAAAGCCTTTATGGAGGACTTTTATCTTTCATATTAGACTTTTATTTCTCACATAGCTACAATTGATAATGAATGGTGAATACCCTTAGACTTGAGTTTTAAAGCCTCTAAATTTTGCCTCTGTGTCTATTCTGCCACCTTTAACAGGAATGAAGGAACAGGCACAACTAGAAGATCAGCTGGTTAGAAGCCCACAATGGCCGTATGGAAGTGCGCTGGCTTTAATGCCCAATGCACACAGCATTTTTAGATTTCAGTGCATTTTGCAGAATCAACAATTGACTCTGTGCTCTATTGATTCCCTGAAAATGTAGAAAGTGCTGGCTTCGGCTGTCCTTCCCTCCCCACATAGAAGGAGCAAGTGTCCCCTTGCTCCATGTCCTTTTATTCTCCCCTTATCAGAGTTTCCACTTAACTTTCTCTAGCTCACTAAACATGTAAGCCAATAGCGCATGTCTGTCACTGAATCTCATCTACTACATGGAGGATTGACGTGTGAGAAATAGATATGCTAGCACCTTCCATGGGGCTCACATACAGCAGTGAAATGCTTTATTCTCACAAGTGTACTGTCAGATTTTCATAATCCCAGTGCTTGGGGGTCAGAGGCAGGAGGGTTGGAGTTCAAAGCCAGTCTGAACTACATATCAAGACCTTGTCTCAGTTTAGCAGGTATGACCTGAGTTTGATCACAAAGATCCACAATGTGGCAGGAGAGAACCAATTCCCTCAGGTTGTCCGCTGACCTCTGCATGACTATCATGATGCATGCACACACATGCATGCATGCATGCACATACAAACTACAAAAATAATGCAATAAAACTTTAAAAATTTTATTCTGATTAAACATTCATTGTATCGAAAGATAATAAGCTAGGAAAAAAAAGGTATTTTTTCAACTAATTTTTAAAAATTACTTATGCAGTGTTCTGCCTGCATATACACCTGTATGCCAGAAGAGGGCATGGTTGTGAGCCACCATGTGATTGCTGGGAATTGAACTCAGGAGCTCTTAACCTTTGAGTCATCTCTCCAGCCCCCCAAAATATAGATCTTAATAGGTTGCTATTGTTTTAATGAATAGAAGAAACACGAAGAATTTAAGAGAATCTCTTTTTCTTTACATATTCTAGGGTCAAAAGGGCAAGTGCCATTGCCTCCCTCTCCTAGCATAAGAGAAAAACCCTTGGGTAAATGCATCTTAGCTCTGAGCTAGTCCAATGGCTTCTGTGCAAGAAGGTGGTGAACTTTGAGACTTGCCCAGGTGTTGTCAAACGATTTCACTTCAATTTCTCTTACTTGATTTTAAACAAAGGCTATGTCTCCATTCACAATAAAGAACATGAGAGCATGTTTGATGAAAAGCTCTGTATTCTAGAGGAGGTGACCGGGTACATACCAAACTAGCCTGTCTGCTCTGCAGAACGACTGCATACCCACAAAGGACTGTCCTTCCCACTCACTATTCTGGGGATCAAAAGCAGTGAGGGGGCTCCTAATACTCATCAACATTTATACTGAGTCCAGATGCTCTTTAACATTTAAGGCTTTCCTTTCATCCCCATTGAAAAGTCTTTTTAGAGGACTTTCTAATAGGACTTTGGAAGTAGAGCGATTACTGGAAGGCAGCCAAGCAGGGGCTGATCCTCTCAAGGCTATGCTCTGCACAGTCCAGTGGGTTCCTTTCTATAGGTTAACCCTCCTTGGTGATCCTAGACAAGAAAACTGGTGCTGTTTGCTGCCCTGAAACGCAGGAGTCAAACATGCTGGGACTTCATAGAAGACCATGTCTGAACCTAAGAAGAACTCTGATAAAAAGAAGCTTTAAAATGAACTCTGTCAGAGGTTTCCATGAAGATGTTAGGTGTCCTGGATCACATGGAAGCAGCTGCCCAGATCTCATGACATTTGGAAATCAAAGTGGAAGTTTAAAGATTACAGGCATTTACGCAACAGCGGAACCAGCAAGCGGACTATTAGGAAGGCAGCCTTTTCCAGCTTTCAGAGATCTGGCCACTCTCTGGGATTTGTTAGATTGGGTGGCAGTTCAGGGGAAAACATCATTATACCACATGATTTTTGTACAAATCCAGCTTAGTTTTACATAATCCCCTGAAAGTGCTGGATGGCACATGGACAAAAATCTTCCTGTCTAGAAGGCAATTTCTCTTAGCAGCTCAAAGCATGTGTGGCCTTGTGGTTATCAAGATTAGCCTGGATATTGCTGCTCTGATGTTTTCAGAGCTGGAAAGGAGTAGTACAGAGTAGCTCTTAGCTGCAGAGGGAGAGCACTGACCTCATTGGAAGTGCCAATTACAGGCAATTCTGTAACAACAGGCCTAAAAAGGAAGCTACCTAAGAACCATGTCTCTGATCCCACCACACAGTCTCTCTTTAAACATCCCTCTATCCTCTTGATAGAAGCCCTCTCCCAGTTTTGGATACCTCTCACTCTAGTCAGAAACCAAGTCAATATGGGTGAATAGCTATTCTCTTCATTTTACCTAATGTGGGCTCCAACATAGTAGGTGTCAATATTTGATAAATCGATGCAATGAAAATAACACTATTCTGTGTGAGCATGGTCTATCTAGACAAAGGCTGCTATATTAGCTTTAGAAAGACAAATCAAAAGTTGATTCTTGTACTTGATTGGTCCAAAAAGAAATATTTTATAACAATATTTCATATTCTTAGTCTAATGAGCCTGTTGCTGGTTGGCTATATACACTTGGAAATGTTTTCATTGCTCTGTATACATGTAAAACATGATCTGATCAGTCAGATCCTAAAGTTGATTTGATAGTTACTAGCACTCTATGAATTTCACCACTCTGGACAAAGTTTATCTCATTGTGGAAATGATTAAAGAGCTATCAGATGAGCAAGGACAGCAGAAAAAAGCACAAGATTCAAGATGCACGAGACAAAGAGAAGATGGAGCTGCCAGTGTTGAGGAAAAGCAGGAAGGACGAGGCTCACTCTGCCAAGAAGCTTTGCTACTGCTCTGCACCCCCTCCTCTGCTCTGTGGACATCCATCTCTCCATCTTCTGGGCACTGGGGATTTGTCTTCCAAGAACTTCTGAGTTCTAGGGAATTAACTTCCACAAAGTCAGTTGTACAAGGACTTTTATAATTCTCACCTGCCATAGCAATAAAGTACAGTGCTTTTAAGTTGAACTCAGCTACCCCAGAATCTCAACAAAAATAGAACTGAATGTCATGTTCTTTAATGTGTTGTTAAAAAGTATCTCAGAAAGAAGCTGGGGAGACAGCTCAGCGGGGAAAGTGTTTGCCACATATGCATGAAGGTCCAAGTTTGATTCTCAGGACACACACACACACACACACACACACACACATGCACGCACGCACGCACACACGCACGCACAGTAAGAGAGGGAGGGAGACAGACAGTGTGAGTATGAGGCACAGTGGCTTTATAATCCCAGCACTGGGGAGATGAAGATGGTGCATTCCCGGGCTTGCTGGCCAGCCATCCTAGCCTAATGAACAAACTCCAGGCCAATGAAGAGACTCTGTCTCAATAAACAAGCTGAATGGCACTGAGGGATGGCATCAAAGTTGACCTCTGACCTCTACATAAACACATACACCTATTATTCAAGCAAAATAAAACAAAAGTACCTTTAGTTTGGTATTATCAAGTGACTATAAGTTGAAGCATGGATATATATATATATATATATATATATATATATATATATATATATCAGATACCAAGGGTTTGAAATGATGGATTGGCCAGGCTATTGTTCACTATGTTATTTATGGCTTGATTATAATCTGATAGAGGGACTTCCTTGGACAATCAATAATTGCCCAGTATAGAAAGTTTACTTTCAAAGTAGGTCTGCCTTTCAACACTGACAGGAAATAATTGTAGTTTCCAAGCCTAAACCATAATCTCAGTGCTGCTGTCAGGAACCGGCTGGAACACAGGGACAAGTTAACACTCCTTTTCAAGTGTTACCAGACACTTGTCATCTTTTTTCAATAATTTATTTTTATTTTATGTGCATTGGTGTCTTGCCTGCATGTATATCTGTGTGAGGGTGTCGGATCCCCTGGAACTAGAGTTGCAGACAGTTGTTAGCTGCCATGTGGATGCTGGGAATTGAACCCAGGTCTCTGGAAGACCAGACAGTGATCATAACCCCTGAGCCATCTCTCAACCTGACACTTGTCTTTCCTTAGCACATGACTGTCACTGTCCTTCCAAACCTACTGTAAACTCTAAAGGACAGTTCAGCTTCTAGTGGGCTGACAAGAAGCGACTTCTCCTTACCTAAGCCAACTGAACTGTGATTGCAGGGAAAAAATGATGTCAAGAAGTTGACTTGGTGGCTGGTAGAACTGCCTGCTGCTCCTGCTAAACCCTAACAGTGCCTGAGGTAATGTGCTAATAAGCACAGCCATGTACATCAGGCACTGAGTGCATCCTCCTGGGGCTGTGAAAAAAAATGCCAGGAGGGTGACATTACACCACAGGACAGGTGTAGTGGCCAGGCAAGAGGCTGCTCTAGAGGGGGAATAGTCTTGCAAATGATACTATCATTATATCCCCGGAGGAAGGAAGCACAGGAAATGCCAACTTACCAGGAAGTTTTCATCAAGAGTCTCCACTGTCTCCTAGCACCAGTGGGACAAGCGCTGGTTGGAAACTCTTCACTCGAACCCTGGCATGGAGTTTGCTCCTTGAGATCAGACCAGTCCACAGTCCACACAACAGTCAGTGTCCCCAACATGCCTTTAACTTATTGGCCAACAGGAAGAACTCAATCCCTGAGAGGTTCCCAGAGTTTCATGCTTCATGCCACACACAGGGTTAGTGGTCACAGCCTTGGACTGGGCAATACGAACATCCATTCCCATGTGTGACCAGGGGTAATTAACTATCCTGGGCCACTTTGCCAATTATAAAGTAGGAACCAAGCACTGTTAACCATATGACACTATGGGGAGGGGCTATTTACGTCTCAGTGAGCTGGGGCTCTCAGGGTTAAGGAGTTCTTTATCATCAAGTAGTGATGACAGGAAAAGCCACTACAAACTGTCCTTTGGGGCCAAGGCTACACTGAGGTATATAATTTTCTCTTTCTCTCCTTCTTTCTTCCTTCTCTCTTCCTCTGTTCCTCCCTCCCTCCTCCTCCTTCCTTTCTTTCTGTTCTTTCTTTCTCCTTTTTTGAGGCAGGGTTTCCCATATAGTTTCTGGTTGTCCTGAAACTAGACCAGGCTCGCTTCAAACTTAGAAATCCACCTTCCTCTGTCTCTTCCACCTGAATGCTGGGGTTAAAGGCCTGTGCAGCAGTCCACTGTCTGGCTTCTAGTAAGAGCTCAACAGGGGAAACCCCAAACAGCTGCAGGTTCAAATCCTGAGGATGAGAACCACACTGGTCATTCATGTGGTGACTAGAAGCAGAGGCACTGAATAATTGCGTTGGAATCAAAGGGTAGGGATTCCTTATAACAGGAAGACTGAGAGGCTTGGATAGTATTCTCAATCAGCAGAAGAGTCAATCCATTTTCTATAGTAAGGGTGGCACTACATTAGAGAGATCCATGATGAGAACATGTACACAGAGAGACATGGTGTGTCATGGAACAGTTGTAACTAAATCTTAGGCACAGCAAGACAATTACCCAAGGCTTTTCTATACTGTGATCAGTCTGAGAACTAAGGAGAGCATTGGGTCTGCTGGGCTTCCCATCAACAGATTTCTAATGTGACTCTAATGGTCCACAAACGTCCTTGCAAGACACATTTCCTAGGGTCTACAGTCCTAGCTCACCATCTCTTAAATATGCCTCTGATTTGCCACTTAGAACTCCTTCCCAGGCATTTATCTCCTGAAACCAGAAGTGCTTTGTAAGAAAGTTAAACACTGATTTGGAGGTCAAGCAGGATGGCATGCGAAACTTCCCAAACACTCCCACCCTCCCAAACGGGGCTTCCTTTGGAGAACAATTCCTCGCAATTTCTTGGCTTGGAAACTCCTCCTAGGAGTCTAGAGTTCAGCGGCAACAGAGCTCACAGTCCAAGCGGTCTGGAAATAAGTCTGGCTGCATGGCTGCAGGCCAGCACAGGGCCTAAGAGCTACCGACTCTGTAGGTAAGGGCGAAAGGAACATAGGAGACTGAAGACCCAGAGAACGGGAGGTAGCTCTGAGAGCTAGGAGGGGTGAAAAAAAGCAGAGAACATGTCCTCCTCGGGCAGCAGGAACCTAACTCCAAATCCCAGGTTCTGGGTCTAAGTCATTCTGGTTTGGCAGGAAGACACCCCAGCCTGTACCACCAGACTAGAGCCCAGAAAGATCCAGAATTTTTTTTACCTGTTGTTATTTGCTTAAAATCCTTTTGTTCTGTGCATTTCCTTGGTTCTAGCCACTTCCTTTTTAGGAGAACTGGGCAAGTCACATAGGCTGAGTCTCCACTGGATAAAAAGGGTTTATTCTTTTAAACTTTCTTACATTTTAAAAATAAAATGAGATAAACAATTGAAGCACTTGGTAAATGACTATGTATTATTTATAACTCAGATCTCTAAGTTGTACACAGTCTATGTACAAGACAGTAATCACTGCCCAGACAAGAACTCAACATGAAGGGGGTGGCTCACTCTTGGGTGGCATGCCAGAGGACATTGTACACAGTCCAATTGATATCCATCAGGGACACTTTGTATTCCTTTCCTCTCCTCAGAGCCTTTCACTCTGTACATCCCCAGTGACTAGGGCTTACTTCCTATCCTCCCAACTCCAGTTCCCATCAGTTCTGGTACACAGCCTAATATGGCCTCACTTACATCTCCTGTCCTTTCAACTGTTCCATGGACACTAAATCTGGCAATTTATCCACCTTCTCATCAAAGGAGTTTCCTTCTGCTACACTTTCTTCCAGTTCTAGCACTTTCTAGACCACGCTAGATTATATTTTTAAAGTGCCTAAGAGCTGGAAGTGTAGATCAATGATAGACCCCCTTAGTAAAAGATCCTAAACTTCATCAATCAATCAAAATCAGTCGATCAATCAAACAATAAATAAAAGGCCTGAAAAACAGAGTGAGGAAGGGCGCAGATCTCCTTAGAGGGCATGGCAAGTTAACAATGTGTTTCTCCTTCATGAAAACAAGACACTTATATGAGTTAGGATGGTTTGACTTGGCAATTTTTGACTATATGATAGAGCAAAAGCTATACACATACATACACACATTCACACACAGTAGAAATTACACTTTGAAATTTGATTTGTTTCCTAGACTAATAGTGTATAGTAGGAAAAGCTCTTGACACTGGACAAGTAGCAGCCAGCCACAGCTCCTGGAAATAATCAGTCCACAGTTACCATACTGCTGAGCAATAATATATGCTATACCAGATATATTAAATACATTTCAATTTATAATATTTTCAACCTAAGATGGGTTAATGGAGACCTAACCTCTATCATGTCCAGAAACACCTGTATTAGTAAGTTTTGACCTTGTTAAGTTTTACTCTAGTACCCTATCTGATCATGACAAAGTACCTACGAACCTATAAAGGGTGCCCAAATGCATAAGATGGAATAGATGGAATGTGCAGGCAGCGACTGAAGTCTTATGAGAAGCCAGATTTAATGGCTTCTCTCTAGAAGCATAGAGCTAGCTTTAAGGCCTTAGAGACTGCTGTAGTACTTCCCAAAAACACACGCAATATAGAAAAAATATGGTTCTGGAGCCAAACCAGATCTGAAATGCTAGATTAAACAAGTTAAGGGGTTTCCTTAACTTCAAGGCCTCTCAAAAACTTAAATACGCCAGTTTTAACATGGAACACTTTGGATGACAAATGTTTAAAAATACTTTATTTTTAGAAAATGCTGGTTTGAAGGCATCAGAGAAAGTGGGAAAGGAACAAGATATGGTAAGTGGAATGAATATAATTGAAATACATAATGTACATATATGAAAATGTCATGATAAATCTCATTATGTATAACTATATAACTATCAAATGCCAATAAAACGTTTTTTTTTTTTTAAAGAAAATGCTAATTTTGTCTATCCTCAATGTATCTTCAAAGAAGCTGAGACTGGGGTGGCAATCGATTTAACATCATTCTGTACTGTAGCAGGAGGGGAAGGTAAATTCCAGGTTTTCTACTTTACAGACAGGCATTCCAAACCCTAGTCTTGTGTGTCAGGTCCCTAGATGGATGACAGAAGGGGCACCTCTGCAGAAGTGTAAAAATTACATTTAGTCAGTGTCAAGGTTGCCATATTAAAATAATTTCCCATGACAACCAATCTCATACCCTAAACTAAGCTAGATTCCCTGTGTAATGGTTTACTAATACAGCTGGCCCACTGATTTACATGCAGGATTGGGGTGAACGGTCACCTTTGTTAATTCTTCTTTCCTACAAGCTAAGGTCAGCATCATTGAGGGTCCTGTCTAACTGGTCCTCTCTAAAAAGATGTATTGAACAGTAGACCCCTCTCTATTGCTATATATAACTAAGTACAAAGTTCAGAAGACACTAAAATCAAAGAGGGTTCCATCATATCAGAGCAATGATAGGTGACTAATGTGGTGCTACCAGTTCTAGTATTAAAACACCCACCTCCAAATCTTAAACAGGGAGACAAGTCGATGACCGATATGGGCCCATCAGAGAGAGATAGCAGAGGACCAATGACAACCTCCCTTACCTTCTTCTTGGATTTAAAGACGTTACATCTGAAGATATTGCTGGCACCATCTCGCGCGATATAGCTGAAGATTTTCAAGTCTTGGGAATCATGAGAAACGTAGAAGATCCTAAGGGGTTAAACAACATAAAAACACACTAAATGTGGCATTCAGTCCAGAGGGTCAACAGAAACCTTTGGTAACAGAGAGGCCGAGCTCACTGATGCCTAGTCATCAAACAAAGTTCTTTTCCTGTGGGCTCAAAAAGCTGCTGTGCAGGAGGCACTTTCCACAGGCTCTGCAAACCTGCTACTCTTGTGAAGGAGAGCAGGCATGGAGGGGTGTGGAAACCACATTATTATTGACTACATCCTGAAGTGGCAAACTTGTTTTGGTAACTAGTCTGTTGGCAGAAGGGGAAAAAAGTTACCATCTTTGCCTGAGCAATAAATCTATATTAAACCCAGGGAAATGTACATCAGTTATCTGAGACCTGCTCCATTTATTACCAAAGAAGGACTCGTGGAAAAACAACCAGGACCATGTTGGGAAATCTAAGACATTTGCATTATTACAGGTCTCTTGGTGATAGTGACTCAATCTCCCACCCAATCTACATGAACCAGGCTTTTACATATTCATCCCAAAACTTGGAAAGCATGGGTAACGAGCTGTCACTACAGCAGCAGGGCACTGAGTGCTCCTGAGCTCACATGAGTTACATGTAGATAGCAATACACAAGACATGCTAGGATGATAAATCCAGCAGAATAAAGGACAGAGTATGACAGAGGCCGCTGTTTTAGAAAAGACAACCAAACGATGTCACAGTGATTCAGAGACCAAGATGACAAGTACAATGCAATCACAGAGTTGCACCATAGGAAGAGAGAACAGAAAGATTATGAGCTCTACTGAGCATAGAAGGTGCTGGAAGGGCTTGAAAAATGACCAGTGTGATTTAGGCAGGATCACATTAGAACACAGACGACGTTCATAGCTTGTGTTCTAAGTTGAAGGTGAGAGGCCACTGGGGGCTGCTGAATGTACGACTAACTTCTTCACACTTAGAAGCAAACGCTCCCTCTGGCTGCTTGGGGCTTCATGGAGGAAGAGAAGAGGAGGGGGCATAAGTTAAAGGGAAAGATTAGAGGTGAACAAGCCCTGGATCTTTGGGTGATTGGAATACAGATCCTAACGAATTCCACTGGGCCACAGCTTTTCACAAATCATTTTCTTCTCTCTCAATAATAACATTGACAGCATGGATGACTTTCATAGGGAAGTTTCTTCTTTCCTTGGTGAGTACTGTATCCACTCAAAGGACCAGCCTTGAGCCCTCCCTATTACTGCCAGCACCCACTCCTCATGGTCAAGTTCCTCAGTACATCTTCCTAGTGTGCCTCATTTTTCTCATCTCCATAGTCTGCTTTTCTTTTCATTTTTCTACTGGATTGTTGCAACATCTTCGCCATGCTGTGTCTCTTTATTTCCTACCTTACTGACAAGCCATTCTTTACAGTGCTAACAGCAATCTTAAAAAAAAAAAAACCAAAACCCCCAAACATGTTATATTCTACTATTTTTATCCTAAAACCATATAAAGGCTTCCTACTGTCTGCAAGATAAAGTCACTTCTCCCACCCCAGCATGAAGAATCCCGTTTTCATCTCATTCCAGAGCCCTGATCTACCTAGGTCTGCAGAGCTAGCTACACATTCTCTGGAGTTTGCAATCCCTGGGGACATGCTGCAGAACCTTTATGACTTGGATCAGAGAAACCTTCCATCCCCCTGAGCAGTCTGAGCGGCTTAAACCCCTGGGACTCACTTGTGTCACAGCATGCATCACACTAAGACATTTGCACAGAAGCTCTTTGAAGAAATAAGACTCATCTTGGCAGTGCCAGGGTCAGTACAGGGACTGGCATGTGGGAGACAGGCATTCCCAGCATCCTTAATGAGAACCTCTAATGTAGCCTGCCCTACTACTCAATTTCCCCACAGGAAGTCAGGACCAGTTAGTTCAGATGCTTCACACATAAAACTCCTTTGATCAAGTTTTTAATTTATTATGTAATACCCTTAAGAACTGAGACCTGGATTTAAAGCTGATAGAGCAGAGATGAGTGTGAAGCAGCAAGTCAACAAGGCACAGAGGTATGGGAAGTATGCAGGGGCAGCGGGGAGCTAAGGTTATGTAACTTTAGCAGACAAAGCTCCTTTTCAGGCCATCTGCTGACAGCCTCTGCAAGAAGCTGTCACTCTTTTTGGACCATAGCTCTCTGGAAACCACTCTGCTCGCTGTATTGAAGCCCAGAAGTGTCATGTGTTGTTATTAAAGGTAACCAAACTCTATGTATCTAAAAATAATTATTTTGTTGAACACAGGAAACTTTCTACCAGCAGAACCAAGGAGTATGAAGCTTTCCCACAGGACCTCATTCCTCAGCAAATCACAAAATCCAGATGTTAAAGGCTCAGCTCTAGACTTCTAGATATAGAAAGTCATACCGAGAACCTTGCTTCTCAGTTACTTGGTTTGCTTAACAACTGTGGATGAGGGGTGTGATCGAAACTAGGGAGGGAGGAGGAACGTATTCAGGGATTTACCTCCTCTTTTTCCTTTTTCTTCACCTTTATTCTTAAGCCTAAGGTGGTCTGAACCTGCTCCCAACAGTGTCCTGGTCAATCTTCTCACCCTTTTCCATAATTATCAAGGGTAGAGCACTAATGTTGATCACTGAATTAGTAATGGCCCTGAGGTTCTGTAAGGCTTTGTTCCTCTTCAAATCCAGACACCTCTTGCTTTCATTTCACAATATGCAGAGAATTATAATTTCCCCTTATTTAATAAAACACAGCAACAAACCTGCACAGATTCTTATGTCTATACACTTTGCACAAAGAGGGAGATCTTCACAGTATCTTGCATAAACTACTGCATTTGGTGTTTATCATCAGATTGGAATTCAGGTGAACAAAAAAAAAAGACCCAAGGACCACCCACCAATCTCCTCCCAACTTCCTAGTAATTTACAGGTAAAATTGTGTTTCTATTGAGAATGGTAGTCATAGAATAAAAATAGAATTTCAGATTAAAATTAAATAAAACTGCCCAGATCAGAAAGACATCAGGCTTGGAACCTGACATCTCTGCCAGTTAGGATTCATGAGTAATGGGCAATCCACTTCCTAAGAGAGCATCCATTCCCTGTTGGGAAAGTCCTAATTACTTGGATATGTTCCCTTATGTTTATTGGAAATCTATCCACAGGAATTCAGTGAAGGAAAATGGGTATGAACATTGGCCCTAGGGTAGAGCAGACCTAGATTTCAGCAAAGGCTCTGAAGTTGACTAGCTGCGAAAATTCTCTGCTTAGCTAAATCTCCTCCCTGCTCTGGCTCCTTGCTTTCTAGCTGTGAAATGGGGGTGATCATACTGCCGACCCTAATTCACAATGCTGAAGGAAAGGGTGCAGGGGACTGATTTATAGCAAGTGGTTGATAAATGGCAGTTGTTCAGACTAGGTTTAGATTTTCCGCCTTAGCTCTCTACTCTGACACCTTAACTAAGCCTTCTCTCCAATTGGCAATGACTTCACTATTTGGATCCAATGACCATGCTTATATTTATTTTGTTAATTCCTTCTTAGAACCAAACATTTCCTCTTCATTACTAACCCATCTCTAGATCTCTTTTGGTTCTGGCAGGCTGGTGCTGTCGAAAGAATATAAGTTTTGGAATAAGAAAGATCCAGGCTCAAGTCATAGGTCTGCTATATTTTAGCTGTTGGGCTTAAGCAAGACACTTAAATGATATAACCCTTTGTTCTTACATCTAAAACAGCATAGTAATGCCTTCTATCTGGCACTATCTTAAGTGTTAACATATGTATATTGCATTCAACTTGATTCCTAACACACCATGAGCTGCTTGTTCAGGGAACAGGATCAAGACTTTCCTTTTTAACCTCTTGTAGACATGTAACAATTTGTCATTGACTCCCGTGAAATGCAGTTCACAGAACCAAACACACTTCCACAACGCAATCTAGCAACACAGATGATATCCTCTGATGGACATTTCCTATGCCTGAGAGCTGCATTTTCATCAGAGTGGTTTTGCTTTAGTCACAGTGTCTCATTGCTGGCTCTTGTTGCGGTCAAAGCTTTTCTGCACATTTGCTCTGAGGCAGATTTCCTGAGCACATCTGGGTACCTGGCTCCCAGGAATGGCTCCTGACGGCCACTGTTTCCCTTTTCAACCTCTCACAGACCATCTGCTCGACTGTCTTCTAGATTCTGTCTAGATGTAATAACAAATCTATTCTTCTTGATTCCTGGACCTACATGTCCTTTCTTTAAAAGGCAGGACGTCTTCTTATAATCTCATCTATGCCACTTCTTACCATGTCATTTCTCTCTCTGAACCCTATAAATGCATGGCCTCTTTGATGCCTCGCTTTCTGTGTCAACTTGTTTGGGCCACGGGTCCAACACTGTTCTGGGTGTATCTGTGAGAATGTTTCTGGATGATAACATTTTAAACAGTGAACTTGGCAAAGCACACTGCCTCCTCCTACCCCATTGTGTGTGGGGCCTCCAGTAAAGGCCTAAGTAGAACACAGAAGCAGATGAAGAGGAACTTCCTCCTGTTTGAACACTGCTGCAACAATGATATTTTCTGGTGTCTGGACATGGACTGAAATGTCAGCTTTTGGTGTTACAAACCCACCAGCTTTTGGAGTGAAAGTTATATTATCAGTTTTGTGGTTCTCAGGCCTTCACACTCAGGCTGGAACCAGACATCACCTTCCTGGGTCTCTAGCTTCCCAAGTGCAGATCTTGGGAATTCTCAAGTTTCCAGAATTATGTAAGTCAATTCTTTATAATAAATTTGTGTGTATACATATACATCTGTATGCACACATACATACTCATTCTGTTGGCTCTGTTTCCTATAGAACCTTGATTAATATAGCCATTGTCTTAGGGTTTCTAGTGTTTTTAAGAGACACCATGACTATAAGACTCTTATAAAGGAAACTATCTAATTATGGTGCCTCGCTTACAGTTCAGAGGTTTAGTCCATATGGTCATGGTGGGAAGCAAGGCAGGATGAAGTGGTCTAAAATACTGGGCATAGTTTGAGCATATATGCCTGCCTTCACAGTGACACACTTCCTCCAACAAGGCCACCTAATAGAGCTACTCCCTTTGGGGGGCACTTTTTTCCAAACCACCACAGTCACATTCCTCAGAGTGCTCATATATTTCTTCCAACTCCTCACATCTCCACTGAAACTGTGTGCTGATTCTAGAACTCCATGGCTGCAAAGAATGTGAAGAGTCTTAAGCTACCTGAAAGGTTTCCTGCCAGGTCTGTATTTAGGCACCTCCCCCTCCCAGACTCACAGAGAAGCCCCCACCTCTTCTTAGTCAATCCCTGCTAGGTCTCACCCAGCCAAACCAAGCCTGCCATAAGTACAGAACCTGAGGCCAGAGGTCTGGATCTGCTAAGAGCCTTTGAGTAAACTCTGCTCCTTTTCTCCATCTTCATTCTTAATCTTTGAAGTGATAACAATAAAAACATTGTTTAAAGTGACCATAATGTCTTCATTAGCCAACGATGAACAATGGTAGGCAATGCTGTACAAATATTTTAAAACTATGAAAATAAGCCTAGAGATATCAAATGAAGTCAAAGAAACCTACTCATTGCTTTCCCAAAATCACTATCTTTAGAGGTAGGATAAGATAGTTCTCTATGTTGAACATGGAACCACATTAGGTTGTTTTTCATTAATCTACTGAAATACCCGTGGCAACATATTCTTTAAGGAAATGAGTTTATGTATATAGCTCACAGTCTGGAGGCTAGAAGTCTAAACAACATGGCATATGATCTGGTGAGATCCCCTCTGGCTGTATGACCATAGTAGAAAGCATGTGTACCCCTATACGTCTTCTGGTCTCTCCCCTTCCCCTCATGAAGTAGTCTCATGCTTAGGGGTTCTACCCCAATGATCTGAACTAATCTAATGTAATCACTTTCTAAAGTTCCACTTGTAAACAGCATTGCCAGCTCAGTTTCACTCAATGCCACTAACACAGTGTTTTAGGAATTAAACTTGTACATGAGTGTGGGATGAGGTGGGTCAATGGCAAATCACATTCAGATCACGGTAGGCAGAGACCTCTTTTTTCTCTTGAGGTTCTAGAAGACACAGGGATTCTTGATTCAGAAAGGCATCCCACATGACAGAGGAGAATAAAAGGCAAGGGAAAAGGTAAGAGATGAAGTAACCTACAGTTGGTAGAGACAGAGCCATCTTCTTAAGGGAAATCTCAGGACGGTAAGTAGCATGTGAAGAACTGCAAACCAGAAGAGCCCCACCCTAGCTGGGCACTGGACCTTGACTACAGACAGCAGGACCCTTCCTCCCAACCTGACTCTGTCCTCAGGAACAATGAGTCCCCCAAGAAATCTGTCAGGTTTGGTGACCCATCCCCCAAGTGAATGTGCTGTCCCCAGAGGACCCTGGGAAGAGATTAGAACAGGTGCTGGGTCTGAGGGAGGCTAGTGTCCCCTCTGCTCTGCCACTAGAACACAGAATCTGCAGGAAGGACCACAGCCTCACCCCTCCCTGAGCCACTGCTGATACTTGTGAGTCCTTTTCCATTCCCACAGTGTCACAGACAGAACATTCACACTCCTGTCCCGGGTTCCCATTCCCACAGTGTCACAGACGGAACATTCACACTCCTGTCCCGGGTTCCCATTCCCACAGTGTCACAGACAGAACATTCACACACCTGTCCTGGGTTCCCACTCCCACAGTGTCACAGCACAGTACAGTTCACATGCCTGTCCTGGGTTCCCACTCCCACAGTGTCACAGACGGAACAGTTCACACGCCTGTCCCGGGTTCCCACTCCCACAGTGTCACAGACGGAACATTCACACTCCTGTCCCGGGTTCCCACTCCCACAGTGTCACAGCACAGTACAGTTCACACTCCTGTCCCGGGTTCCCACTCCCACAGTGTCACAGCACAGTACAGTTCACACTCCTGTCCTGGGTTCCCACTCCCACAGTGTCACAGACAGTAGGTACAGTTCACACTCCTGTCCCGGGTTCCCACTCCCACAGTGTCACAGCACAGTACAGTTCACACACCTGTCCCGGGTTCCCACTCCCAGTGTCACAGACGGAACAGTTCACACACCTGTCCTGGGTTCCCACTCCCAGTGTCACAGACGGAACAGTTCACACTCCTGTCCCGGGTTCCCACTCCCAGTGTCACAGACGGTAGGTACAGTTCACACTCCTGACCCGGGTTCCCACTCCCACAGTGTCACAGACGGTAGGTACAGTTCACACTCCTGTCCCGGGTTCCCACTCACACAGTGTCACAGCACAGTACAGTTCACACACCTGTCCCGGGTTCCCACTCCCAGTGTCACAGACAGAACAGTTCACACTCCTGTCCCGGGTTCCCACTCCCAGTGTCACAGACGGTAGGTACAGTTCACACTCCTGTCCTGGGTTCCCACTCCCAGTGTCACAGACGGAACAGTTCACACTCCTGTCCCGGGTTCCCACTCCCAGTGTCACAGACGGTAGGTACAGTTCACACTCCTGTCCCGGGTTCCCACTCCCAGTGTCACAGACGGTAGGTACAGTTCACACTCCTGTCCCGGGTTCCCACTCCCAGTGTCACAGACGGAACAGTTCACACTCCTGTCCTGGGTTCCCACTCCCAGTGTCACAGACGGTAGGTACAGTTCACACTCCTGTCCTAGGTTCTCTCTCACTCCTTTTCCTGTGCCACTTACTCATGCTTAGTCTAATCTTTAGATAACATTAACCTGCCTTTGTGCTGACCATTTTTCTCTAATTACCCGCCTAATCTGCTTATCACTTTCCTTCTCTTGGACCTACAGGCTCATTTTCATTTTGGCTGCTTTTCTTTTATTATCGGTTACTTTAATTTCTTTTTCATTTCTCAAGCTCAAAACAGAAGAGTGATTTCCTCAGATTTTACTTTCTCAAGGCTGCTATTTGGCATGGAGTGTGTGTGTGTGTGTGTGTGTGTGTGTGTGTGTGTGTGTGTGTGTTAAACCCCAGCAATGGTGCCCTAAGTCCCTCACGGAACTTCCACACGATATATAGGTATTGTGACACACTGCCCAGCATCTGTTTGTCACCGTGAGTGGGATATATGTTATTTGCCACAGTCGACTGTAGAAGGAAGTCTGGGATCCCAGGGCTGGGGAAACTTTGGAGGATGGCCAGGCTCATTTCCTTAACTGCAAACACAGGAGATGGTTTGTAAGGTCCCCTCAAGGAACAAATGTATAAATGTCTCCATTACTGTTGCAAAATATCTACTGTGCACCTAGAGAAAGAAATAAACAACTGAGTTTTAAAATCTACTGAAGCTAGGCAAATGTACACTTATTCTTTGAAAGTCTAGTTAAGGCACCCTTGTGGTCTATCTCAGCTGTTAATTTGTGTTTTAATTTCACAGCTGTTAACAAGTTCTTTCTTACATCCCACTTTACTTTCCTGCTTTGCTTGAATCAACCACAAAGTATCACACAGTCCTTCCTAAATGCCAAGCACATGATAAGTTAATTTCTTTTTGTTCTGTACTTGACAGGAAGGCAGAAAAAGAAAAAAAAAAGCCATCACCCCTTAAAAAAACACCACACAAAAATCCTTTCCATACACTTCAAGGCTTTCACTTCTTTCCAGTACTCTTAAAAATAACTCCACCTGCTGCTGGCTGTCAAGACCCAAATCCATTTATACAACCTGCCAATTCTCTTTCCTCTAAGGCAGAGTTAGAGTTTGGATATGAAGCTTCTCCCAGCAGCTCAGGTGTTGGAGGCCTGGTCCTGCAGCAGGATTCAGAGGTGACTTGATCATGAGGGCTGGGACCTTGTTAAGGATCAATCCACTCATGGATCCGTAATTCGATGACATTGTGGGGATATAACAAAAACTAAGAGGTTGAACCTGCTCGGAGAAGCAGGTGACTGGGAGCGTGCCCTGTCCCCAGTCCCTTCCTTAGTTTCCTCCTGTCACCTCTTCCCTTGCTTCCTGTTTGCCACAAAGTGAGAAGCCTCTCACCACGCCCTTTGCCATGATCCTTCTCTTTGCCACAGTCCTAAAAGCAATGGAGCCAGGTGAACTTGAACTGAAAGCTTGGCCATGGTTATTTTTCTCAAGTATTTTGTCACAGAGGCAAAAACAATGCAATCTATACACCGAGCTGGCTCCTATTTGCCCAGGGTAACCTGGCTTTTCTTACCCTTCTCAGGATCCTCATACTTCCTTGTTCGCTGACTCTTGTGCAGAGATAGAATTTCTGGTCAGAATCAGAAAGCAGAAAACCAGTAGTGTTACTCTGACTGGTTTATTTTGGGGCCCTTGTACACAAAACTGTACCCTCCTCTCCTTCCTTCATGGTCAGTTTCTCTTGTTTACAAGACAATGGACACCGTCCCTCAGGTATCCTGGGGAGAGAGGCATCAGTGATGAATATGGCCAGAAGGAACCATACACCAAGGTAAACACTTTCACCTTTGCACACCGAGATCTCGATGTTGTAGAGAAACAGCGAAAAAAGACAGAATAGAGCCATACCATATGCCATAGTACCAGTTCCACTAGTTAATCAAGGCTACTGAACATTCAGAGACTTGGTCTTCCCAACTGTAAATGGGAGACAAGGCTCATTGGATTATTCAGAGACCAAGAATATGTGGTGGAGATGGGGCTGTTAGCACCTCAATCCCATCCTGAAAGCAACTGCATCCCTTGAGCACTGTGAGAAAAATTAACAGGAAACTAAGGTAAAGGATAGGGCAGGGTATAGAAGCATCACTGAGGACAGATAAAGTCCCTGGGCACCCTCAGCACCCTAAGACCTAGGGAGATAAAGCAATGAGAACTTTAGAATCCAGAGGGAGAACCACATGCCGCATTGCAAGAACTCCATAACAAGTCCACAAAGGCAGTCTTTAGGGGATCACAGTAGAAAGAGCTGGAAAGCAGGTCTGATGGGGACGATGGAAAGATGTCAATCACAGAAGCAGAAGGGAGCAGTTCTCATAGCAGACACTGAATGTGGAAAGGCAGAGAGTCATGAAATGCAGTCTATTCATGGACAGGAAGCAGAAGGTATGCCAAGGACCCATAGGAGCTGGGACCAGACAGTTGCTAGGACAGTAGTAAGGCCAGCTGCACACCTCAAACCTCACCTCATGAGCTGAGGACACTGGTGGGTTCTCAGCAGGGTAATGTGGTAGCTAAAGACAAATAGATAAGGTAAATAGAACAGAGGAGGGTAATAATGAAAGGCATGCTAACAAGATGCTGCTACAACATGGAATGTGTGGGGGCACAGGGAGAGTCTGGACCAGGGGTTTGCCAGGTGGGAAGGCTACACTGATCCTCTTCTTCTGCCAGCTGTGAGGCACTGAGTATTTTAACTCTCAGGGTTTTTTTTTTTTTTTTTTTCATCTATAAGCTCTGGGGCTGTTATGACAATGAGTCAGATGCCAACCCCAGAGCAGGGATAATGGCATGCCCTGATACTATGCAGAACACAGTCCGCATGGCTAGACTGAGCAGCTTGAGGCAAAGCAAAAAATGGCAAAATACTAAGGCAAAGGCTGCAATCACAGGCATAAGGAGATGGACTTGGGGCACTCCTCAGCTGTGAGGAGGAAGATGACTCTGACATGGGACATTTGGTAGAAAAGGAGGCTTGGAAGGCAGGGAAGGATGGGATTGAGTGTGGCTGGTGATGGACATGTCAAATTTGAGAGTCGAAGTTGGCAGGAATTTGTAGCTCGGGTTCCTCACATCACAGGAAGCAGAGGAAGCTAGGCCGGAACTAGGGTTGGCCTATACTTTCAAAACCTGCTCCTAGTAATACTCGTCCTCTAACTGGGTCCCACCTCCTAAAGGCTCTATAACCTTCGAAAACAGAATCACCAGCTGGGATCAAGCAAAGGAACCAGAGAAGGACCATCACAGGAGTTACAGATTCAGGAAGAGTCCAGGACAACTGAGGGGCCACATCAGAGATCACATGGAGTGTTGATGAAAGGGCCTCAGTGAGACATTACAGGTGACCTTGACATGGTCCATCTTGGTGGAGTAACTTGGAAGGCCCAGTTAGAAGGAGCTGAAGAGCTCAAGGGAGGTTTTGGAAAAACAGACAGCCAATGCAATGAAGAGCTGAGCAGCAACAGGCAAGATGGGCTGAGGGACAGAGAGGCCTCCTTTATGAGTATGTTAACAGAAAGAAAAGAGGGAGGGAGGGAGGGAGGGAGGAGGGAGGAGGGAGTAAGCTTGGACAATAGTCAGTAAAGTGTTTAAACCTGAGTTCAGTCCCAAAAATATACATGAAAGATACTGGACAAACACAGAGACAGAAATAGACACTGACACAGATGCAGACACACACTTGGAGCATGCACGTGCACACACACACACACAGAGGAGAGAGAGAAAAAGAGAGACAAAGACAGAGGCAGACATATAGACAGGGAGACACATGTGCGCAATACACATATATACATATACAGACAGGGAGACACACACACACACGGTGGGGAACAGAGAAACAGAAAAAACACAATCACATGAGAGAGAGAGAAAGAGAGAGAGACAGACAGAGAAACGAAAAAAGCACATAAATGAGAGGGGGGGAGGGAAACAGAGACACAATAAATAAAAAAATCAGTCTCAGGATCCAGGGGACTTCCTCAGCTTATGATGGATTCAGAGGCAGCAGAAGGCAGGGTGCAAACAGGACTATTCACCTCAAATTCAAGAGATGACCTGCCACTAGGGAGGGGGCTGGGCCCACCCCTGCCTAGATGCCCTCCCTCTCCCCTCCTCAGACAGCTCTTTGGCAGCCTTTTGAAGCAGGCAAGCTTTTCCTTGACAGGGAGCTGGAGCTGTCTGATGTGGAAATCAATCGGAGTTGGCTGATGGAAACAGGGGTCAGCATGGGTTTGAGGACAGTGTCTTGATCAAGTCCGTATGTCACCTGTCCACTACTCAGCTGGCTTTTCTGAGGGTGAGGAAAGCCAGCAGAAATGTGACCTGAGTCTGAAGGAAAGAATGAAGAATTAGAAACATTTTGCTGTTGTCTTCTTAGAGAGGAGATGCATATTGGTTCATCCTGCCACTGGTGTAACATGGGGGCTGGTTATACCAGGAGACCAGGCGCCAGGTGAGGCTCTCTTGGGACTTGGCTTCTAGGCACTTGGAGTTTCTCTTTTACATTTAGCTTGTCAAATTCTTCAACAGCTGAGGTGTCTGGCAGGCTTAATTATTGCCTTAGGGTTTTGTCTTTCCTTCAGTGAACAAAGGCAATTGAGAAGAGTCAGGCTTAGCTCTTTTCCTAATGAAATTCTTATACATGCACACATCCACACACTGGCACACACCAAGGTTTGGGTATAACAACAGACTGACCTACTAGTGCCCTGAGTATAGGAAGAAATGGGCCTGTAGCATCTCCCATCTTTAAAGATCAATTATGTGCTAAAAGTAGACAATGACCCCATGTGCACATCACGACTATTGGGAACTGGATTTTTTTTGGGGGGATCTTCCTACTTATCTCTTTCAGAAGACAATATTTTATTAGGGCCATTAATAAGAAGATGAGGAGCCTGCTCACTGGGTTTATGATTTCATCCTCTCCCCTATTCTCCAAATGTCATGAATTATCAGTGAAATGGTAACAAACAGAACAGGAGGCAAAGTCAGAGGCCAAGATAATACATAATCAGGCAAAGTGATAAATGAGCAGCCAGAGGTCTTTGCCAGGCAGGCATTCTCCACCAGCTGCGGGAAGGAGGGTGGACATTTTCAAAGGCAGTCTGCCCACATGTTCTTCCCACAGCAGTAGGAGGTGCTGGGCTCTTCTTTCTCCCGCTCTCACACGCAATGTTCTTTGAAATAGTAGTCCGTTGCTTGTTTCCTTTCAGGACACATATTTTCTTGGTCTAGCATTAGTGTTTGTTTTATTCTCCAGATAAAGTAGCCAGCCATTCTGTGTTGGGTAAATGGCTTTATAGGTTAATTGGCCAGTTCATCTATTTATTCAATCTTAGACCAAAATTTGTAGAAGGATCATTCCTATTCTGAGGAAATTTTGTAAAGATTAGAAGAAATCAATTAAACTGAACAAATATGCACTGAGCAGTATTATGAGTAGGAGACAGAACAAGGAGCCCTGGTGACTATTAGCTTGCAGTCCCATTTACCTACAATTTTATTTTATCATTGGGGCTGTGGGGAGGGAGGGAGAGAGAGAGAGAGAGAGAGAGAGAGAGAGAGAGAGAGAGAGAGAGAGAGAGAGAGAGACAGTGAGAAGGGGGGTCGTGGTGTGTGGGCATGTGCATGTCACAGCACAAGTGTGGAGGTCAGATGACATTTTGGGAGTTAGTTTTCTCTCTGGGTTTTAAACTCAGGTCCTCAGGTTTAAACAGCAAGTGTTCTTCCTCACTGAGCAATCCTGCCGGATCTCAAACATAGTCTCTACTAAAATTCATCGAACAGATAACTGTTACCAAAGAGATCATTTTAAGGCCTACACTGCATTATGGTCCAAAGAAAAAGATATGTAGAGCATGGTAGTACATACTTGTAATGTCAGTACTTAGGAGGCTGAGGCAGGAGGATTGCTGCTGAGTTTGAGGCCAACCTGAGCTATACAGCAAGTACCAGGCCGGCCAAGACTATATAGCAAGACCTTGTCTCAAAAAACCACAAAGCAATGGAAAAGATGCCAGATCTCATCTGTAAAGGTAGGGATGAAATCAGGAACTCCCTGTGGGTATGATATTTAAAATAAACCTTGAAAGATGAGTAAGAATCTGACAGGCAGAAATGTTAAGCCAAACACAGAGAATACTTAATTAATCATAGTTTGATCTTGACTGCTGCCAGCAGCTGGGAGAATCAGTGATTCTTTAAGAGCCTACATCTCAAAGTCTCTTGATAAATGACATAGGCCTCACAGACAGGCCAACTCTTATTCACCCCATCACATCCTCCAGCTCATCCTATTCCCTGTCCATCGCATCCCATCCCATCCCATCATCCCATCCCATTCTATCATCCTCTATCATGTCCCATCTCATTCCATCCTCTCATCCCTCCATCCTATCCCCTCATCCTTGAATTTTATGTACAACTCTTCCAGTTTAAGGGACTACCAGAAAAAAAAAAACCCAGGGTCAAAATCCACTGAAGCTCCCAACAATGCTAAGACACAAGAATGAGCCCATAGAAAGCTTAGTAGCCAGGTAAGAAACAGGACATTGCAATAGTGTCTAGACTGGTTTTCAATGCAAGGTTTCTTAAGTCGCCATTGTGGACTAAGCAGTGACAGTGCCTATTGCCATCCTTGAGTTATCTATTAATACTAAAGGTCTTCCAGCTAAGGACTATATCACCAAGTCAAGGGCAATCTTCAGGCTCTTAAGGTTGGTCACACAGTAGCCCTCCCCATGAGTTACTATTTCTTGTCTCTGGAAGGCAGTTAGCCTTGCCACTATATCACCAAGACATTACCTGCTCTTTGGATTTGTGTGAAACCCAGACCTTATGCCAACTTCCTCATAATTCAGAAGGTTCCAAGGATACTGTAAAGGCTACCCTTATGCAAATCCACTCCTTTAAAGCTATTTGAAACTCATCAACACTAGATTGGTTTGCTCTGAATAGCAAAACTCCTCTAACAAGATATAAATGGCTCCTGGATTGGTGAAGGAGCCAATCATCACAACATTAAATTGTTAAGAAAAGTAAATAACTTTAATCTTTGTTTTTGCTTACCAGCTCTTACTTAGCCTGAGAAGTAGGAGAGCTCCTGATGAATCTTTCTGGCTTTAAAAGTAAAATTTTAAAGATTGTACGCTTAATGTCACGAAAGAATATACCTTGGGGTTCATAGGTCTGTAGGACAGTAAGTTCATAATTGTCCCTAAAATTGAAAATTCTGATCTGTAACCCCAGCACTTGAAAGGCTGAGGTGAGAGAATGGCTGAGAGTTTACAAGAGCAGTCTTCTCCCAGCTTTAACTGTATTTTCAAAGATACTTCTATTATAGGGGGTGTCAAGACCACTCAATGGTCAATGCCTGCCAGCAGCAGGAAGGAAGGGGTTTTACTTTGCACACACTTTTCTGTCTTAAATTCTTCCATGCCTCACAAAGCTCTAAATCAATTCTCTTTGCATACTTAAGAAGGAGAATATGAAACACTGAATAATAAAAATCATTTCATAGTAGAACTGGGCCCAGCCTAGCTCCCCAGTTCCCTGCTCCTTCCTCCATAGAGTAATCCTCTCCCTGGAAGACAATGTTTAATTATGTGACATTTTCTAAAGTTGGCCTAATTGGATTTTTCATTAGTGTAAAAGATGCCCTATAAGGCCAGGCCCAGAGAGGCTGCTGAGTCTGCTTCAGCTGTCTTCCATGCTTGCCTACTACTCTTCAGTGGGACTTATGCCACTCTTGGGCTGCTCTTTAGGCAACCAAAAAGAACAAGGCCACTGTAGTGCTTTGAATGAGAATGGCCCCCACAGGCTCATACATTTGAAAGTTTAGTTCCCAAGTGATGGAACTGTTTAGGAAGGATTAGGAGGCATGACCTTGGAGGAGGAGGTGTGCCACTGGGTTTGGGCTTTTTTTTTTTTTCTTCATACTGTTTGGCCCATGTCTCAAGCACATTACTAGCTATCTCTTTCATCTTAATTCAACCCATTTCTAGTATTCTATCTGCCATGTGTCCCAGCCTGCGGCTCACCTGTATTTCTTACATGTCTGTCTTCTTCAGGGGTGGGCTTGGGCTTTGAGGTTTCAAAAAAGTCTCAAGAGGTTTCTCACACTCTGCCTACTGATAAGGATATAAGCTCTTAGCTACTGTACCAATGCCAAGCCTTATTACCATGTTCCCAGACATGACAGTCATAAACTAACCCTCTGAAACCGTAAGCAAGCCCCCTATTAAATGCTTCCTCTTATGTCTCTTCACAACAATAGAATACTGAATAAGACAGACTCCAAGAGGAGAAGTAAGCTTAATGGCCTTTTTGAAATAAGCATTTTAAAGAGTATATTTATTAATTCACTTATATTGTCGGTGCTGCAGATCCAACACAGGATCTCCATAAATTTGTTTTTAAAGGATTTATTTACTTCATGTGTGTTTTGCCTGCATGTATGTGCAGTACATGCATGCCTGGTGCCTGCAGAGGTGACAAGAGGGCGTTGGATTTTCTGGAACTGGACTTACAAGTGGTTGAGCCACCATGTGGGTACTGAGAAATGAACTTAGGTCCTCTACAAGAACAATAAGAGCCCTTGCCCACCAAATAACACAGGATCTTGCACATGCTATCCAAGCACTCTATTTCTCAGCTCTGAAATGAATGTTTTAGCACAGCACAGTGGCAGATCTAGCCTACCCCTCTTCATCATGCAGTAATGCTGAATACCCATTATATACTAAGGATCTTTCCAGGTATAGAGATACAACAGTAGTTAAAACAGTTATGTTCTCTGCCTCCACAGTGCTAATGCTAAGAGCATGACACAAAGTTATATCTTTTGATCAAGATTGAATTTCCAACCAAGTGGGATGCCACAAGAGACAAGGGACAGCTGTAAAAGTACTAACATTCCAAGCGGAGGTGACTGGACCCTTCTTCCCTCCATTATTTGTTCTCTACACTCAGACATCACTGATCTGGTCCATGCCTAGACAGAGTAGGGTATTTCTGCTGCTCTCACTTGTTTGGGCCAGACAGTGGTATTTCCTATTATATTCAGATTACGAGGCAATCTTCCCTGTGTTCATCTTGTTGACAGGAGGGTCTACTCACTTACAGTACATTGTACTCCAACCCAGGTTCCCCGAAACGCTACTTTCACTTTGGTAGTTCCAGAGCTAAAGCCATCATAGAAAAATTGCAATGTAGAATTATACTGAGCTTTGAAAAATAATCAGAGAATTCATATTTGCAAACACAGTACCCTAAACAGGGAGGTAAGATGGATATACCATAACTATGACACCAGGAGTATTGATAATTTCCCCATTAGAAAACTATTATTTTACTTTACACAACAAATATACATTATTTAGTCATTTAAATAAGTTCTGTTTGAGGGGTGGCCAAGTGGCTCAGCAAATATCTTAGTTTGCTTTTTATTGCTATAACAAAACATCATGACCAAAAAGTAACATGGGGAAAAGGATTTATTTCAGCTCACAGGTTAGACTATGGTCCATCATGTAGGAAGGTCAGGGCAGGAGCTTGAGAAAGGAACTGAAGCAGAGGCCATGGAAGAATGCTGCTGACTGGCTTCCCCCAATTGTTTACTCAGCTTGCTGTTTATAAGACCCAGAACCACCTGCCCCAGGGTGAAACTGCCAGTAAGGAGCTTGGCCTTGCCACATCAACAATTAGTCAAGAAATACCCCCACAGACTTGTCTATAGTCCAATTTGATGAGGACAGTTTCTCAGTTGTAATTCCATCTCCCCACACATGTCTAGGTTTGCATTGAGTTGACAAAACCCGACCAGTAGGAAAAGGCACTTGCTGGGCAAGCCTGCTGACCTGAGTTGACCCCAGGGACCCACACAGAAGTGGAGAGCACCAACGCCACAAAGTTGTCTTCTGACTTTCACGTGTTTCATATATATATATATATATGAATATATGAATCATATATATATATGAATTATATATATATGGTTACACATTCACAATGATAAATGAATGTTAAAAAACCCAAACTTATGCTTGAATCACATTTTCCTAAATGTCTGTCTGAAGCCCGTCCTAGAGTGTAGAGACCAGAGTGAGAGCCTGTAGGATAAGGGCTGAGTCCTCTAGCACTTCTATCCCCATAGCTCTAACAGAGTGGCATATACTGACCAGAAAAGGGATAAAAGCAAAGCAAGGGAGACAGAGGAAAAGAAAAGTCAGACACCTGTCTAATAGAACCTGAGGCTGCAGCAAATGATTTACAAGTCATTAATCCTTGCTGGAAACTCAGTGTCCATTCTAGGTGTTTACTGAGACTCTCCAAGCACCAAGGGGATAGTGGGGATCTTTTCTACCCTAGTTAAAGGAATAAAGACTAAATGCAGAACTTGCCCATAGAGGAACATAAAGATTACCCATAACTACTTAGGAATGAGAACAAAAGAGGGAGAGATAAAAGAAACAGAAATAAAAGATAGGCCAGAGAAGCATATGTGTCAGGGACACAGCTGCAATGATGCAGAAGAACCTATAAGAAATGTCTGTGTATTTGAACATATGGGGGACATACACAATGAACACAGAGGGAGCTGTTTCTAAGAAGTATATTAAAGCCAAACTATGAGGAACTAACTGTAGGACAGTGGGCTCTGATGAAGACAGGACCATAACTTTGGAAAGGAAGGTGGTCTGATACAGGACAGGCTCTTGCATGGTGTGTGATATTTTGATTGCATTCTGACAAAGTTTGTTTTGAATCAGAGGGTAAAGCTAGCCACTAGCCAACCAAAATTAACCACAAAGGTTTTAGAGGACTGAGGACAGGCAGAGAAACAGGAAGAAGTAAGGTAGGGCTCGGAAAGGATCTCAACCCTTTTGGATCGAGGAATGGATGTGGTAGGAGGTCACTGCTGGTTTCTCTGCAGCTTCTCTGTTCATTCAATTTCTTACACTAATATCTGACTCCCTAATCTTTTATAAAAAAATAATTAGATAAACATGTCACTTGCGTGGGATTACTAGGACTAATGGGTGGTTGTTTCAGGGCAGGGGACAGCTGAACCTATGTGAAGCGAGGCAGAGAGCCCGTCGAGACTGAGAAAAGGAGAAGAGACAGGAGCTGAAGATGAGCATGAGTGAAGGTGAGTCCAGAACAGACCCAGGTGGCAGTGGTATGAAGATGGTGTAAGGAGCAAGAGGAGTCTCACAGAGGGAGGGGTCTCCCACAGGCAACGAGGGTGTATTGTTAATAAGCAAAGGAAGGTGAAAAGGCCTGGGATATTAGTGAGGGGAATTTCTACCAGAGTGAACAAGGGATCACAGGGCAGCTGTGGGCGGAAACCGAAGCCAGACAGAATGAATGCTTTCCTCCCTCCCTCCCTTCTCGGTTCTTTTCATAGTGTTCTCCATGCAGAAAATTGAGTGAGCTATTCTTACTCATGCATATGTATGAAACACTGTCACGGAAAGGTCTCAAAACTGGGAGAAATAAAAACATCAACTCTTCATGAAGCATTACTCATGGTTAGAGTGATAGAACAATTATATCTGCCAAATGAGCTGCCCAGAAGTGACATAGGAGAGTTAGAGAGAGAACCCTAAGCTGGGCTGCCTTCACACTCCTGATAGCTGTTTTTCCAGTTTAGCAGAGGCCCCATAAGAACCTAGATAATGAGAGATAAAAGCAGGAGGATGTAAAGGTGCTCATCTTTTAGAAACAGTCCAGGAACCTGCAGATACCCACACTGTCACTTAGGAGATGTCATAAGCAAGTCTGGCTCAAGCTTCAAGTCTACACCTCCGTCCCTGACCTTTTAGGAGTCTCTGTAGCCTGGTTCCTTCCCAAGTCCACTGGGAATGGGTCTGCATGCCAGGGTTTGAGTCGAGCTTGTGGTGGTTTGGAGAAAGGTGCTATGGTTTGGTATGATTTGGTGTCCTCAACAGTTCTTCTGTAAAGGTGTGGTTCTAGGTATGATAACTGGTTGGTGATGGAATCCTTGGGAAATGGGGCCTTATAAGGGGCTCCTTAGGTCATTGAAGATGTCCCCCAAAAGGAGACTATGGAATCTATACCCATGTCTCTCTTTCTGATCTCTAGCTTGAGATGTGACCACTGACTCCAGTATGTGCTTCAGTCACAAGCAACCTTCACCGGAGGTGCAAACCAATATAAACACCTGAACTGTGAGCTGAAATTCATCTGAGTTTATAACTAGCCTGGATTGAATATTTGGCTGCTGTGGCTAAAAGCTGACTAATAGGAAAGGATGCTCTGGAGCAGAATCATCCCTGATTCTACAGAGACCGTATGAATTCTGAACATTAACGGTATTGAGATTGTTTTTCTTTGTCTTCATAAAACAACAAGAGTACTGTCTCTCATAATCACGTGATCCTACCTAGATATCTGAGGTCAAGGTGTAATTACATGCCTAAAAATAACAACTCCCCAAAGTTGTGTATATGTTACAGATTGCCAGTCTTTGTCCCCTGGGTACCACTCTTCTCCCCTTTGTGAGAATATCACTAACTGTTTTTCTTAAAATAGATTTCTGTTTCACCTCATCATTAGGTTGCCGTTCATCCCATCACGATTCTTCCACTGCCGAGTGGCTGAAAGGTTCTAGCCACACCCTCCCTGAAAGAGCGCCTTCCACCGCCCGCCCACCCAGATGCTCTCGCACCTTCACTTCTTCTGTCTTAACTCTCCTTGACCCAAACTCACCCTCCCCTCAGGATGGATGTTCTTTTCACTCAGTTCTAAGCCTCTCCACAAAGGTGGCCTTGGATTTTTTTATGCTTGATTTTCATAATTAAAATATTTTAAGGCATTCTTTCTAAGCTTCAGCACTTGACAGGCACTTAACAGGTATTTTTAACAATAATTCAGTGATTTCTGTCATCTTCTAGTCTACTAAAAAGTATGTTTCTTTGCAGGTGTTCTAGTTTCTCTTCTGTTCCTGCAATAAAATACCCTGACCAGGAACAACTGAGGTGAGAGGGGGTATGTTTGCCTTATAACTCTCAGTTATGACCATTACTTTAGGAAGTCACAATGGCAGAAGTTTGAGGCAGCTGGTCACATCATCACAGTCAAGAGCAGAGACAAATACACTCATGCTGCTTAGCTGCTATTTATTTATCTTTTTCTACTCTTATATGAATCAAGTAAGATCCTGTGGCTAGGGAATGGTGTTGCCCACAGTGGTATCGTGCTTCACAGATGAATGAACAATCAAAACCGTTCACTCCCATAGGGAAACCTGTTCTAGACAAATCCTCAGTTAAGACTTTCCTCTCTTGGGAGTCTAGGTTTGCCAAATTGACAATTAAAAAGAATAATAGCATAGAAAGCAATATATTCCTTTGAATTCTAGAGGTTTATTACATACAATGAATTCACAATGTAAGAGTAAACTTTCTTTGTTTGTAATTAGATTTCTTTCCCAAATGTGAGGGAACATACTGTGCTGGCTAACTTCATGTCAACTCAACACAAACTGTAGTCATTTTGGAAGAGGGAACTTCACTTGAGAAAATAACCTCACAAAAATGGCCTGTGGACATACCTGTGGTGCATTTTCTTGATTGATGGCCCATGTTGGAGGGCCCAGCTTACTGTGGGTAGTACCACTCTCAGGCTGCTGGTCCTCAGTGCTATAGAAGGAAGGTTAAGCAAGCCATGAGGAATAAGCCAGTGTCTTCAGACGTGTAGACTAGGCTGGCCTCAAACTCAGAGAGATTACCATGCCTCTGCCTCATGAGTGCCAGGACTAAAGGCATGCACCACTACTGCCCAACTTTCAACTGTCAGTTTTATTAGATTGAGAGCCATTTGAGAGATGAGCTCCTATGCATACCAGTGGAGGATTATTTTGATTTGGTTACTTGAGGTAGGAAGGCTTACCTACTGTGGGTGACACCATTCCCTGGCTCAGAACTGTAGATATTGCATAGAAGGTAACTGAGGTCAGCCAAAGCATTTGGCACTCTCTGGCTTTTGTCTGTGCATGTGATGTGACCAGCTGCCTGAAGCGCCTTCTGCTGTCACTTCTCTCTCATGATGGACTACATCCTTAAACTGTGACTCCAAATAAGCCCATCCCCCGTTAAGTTGCTTTCATGATAGTAAAGCAGCTAAGACAGGTCCGCAAGCCTCTTCCTCTTGTATGACAGGGAGTTAACAGGCCCCTAGTCTCTTAGAGGTCCTGTGTAAGTAATCAGAGATGCTGTGAGTTCAAGCCTGCAGCAGCCAGGACACATCTAGAAGTCAGAGCTCCATGTCACCACCTGTCTTTCTCTGGCTCTAACATCCTTTCTACCATTCCCATGATGTTCCCTGAGCCTTGGAGGGAGGACACAGATGCTCCACCATGTCTAGGCTTCAATAGTGGTTTATTCTCTATACTTTGATCAGTTATGATTCTCTGCAGTCACCACTGAAAAAAGCAGCTTCTCTGACCAGCGCTGGCTAGTCTATGAGTACAGATAGGAATTAGAAACCAATTGAGCAGACACATCATATTCATTTAGAAAAGTAGCAGCAGCAGCTTCCCCACTCAGACCTATCACTTCCCCAGCCATGAGCTTTCAACCATGTTTCCAATACCACATGCACATTCCCTCCTGTGGAATGGGTATCAGAAAGTGGTTAGTTACTCCACTCCCCCTTCTAGTTTTATTTTGTTGCTGTGATAAATACAACAACCAAAGGAAACTTAGAGGAGGAAAACATTTATTGGGCTTACAGTTCCAGGTCATAGTCCACCACTGAAAGACATCAGGGCAGAACCCATGGAGGAGTGTTGCTTGCTAGCTTCTTATATAGCATATGACCACCTTCCCAGGGATAATGCAGCACACAGTGGGCTGGGTCAGCTAACAGTTAAGACTATTCCCTACAGATATGCTCACTGAGACTCTTCTCAGATAGCCCTGGGCTGTATCAAGTAGATAAAGGTAAGTAGGACACTTCCCTAATAGACTTGCCACTATTGGACCAGTGAACGCATCCTGTTTGGTTGTCAGTGTGGTTATACATGAAGTTCATAGCTGATTAAGACTGCTGTTGATTCTCCTCCAGCATCATGCAGTACACCTATGGGTACAGAACACTATGGGTGCCACACAGCAGAGAGAAAGCTCCCAACCCAGTTCCAGCTTTTTTTCTCTGCCCTGTGACTAAGGTATGTCGTGTCTTCAGTAATAGGGTCTTATCAAACAGTTCTGGTGCGACCAATAACAGTGGAAGAATGTGTTTATTATTTTAGGAATTCTAGGGACATCCCTAGTCAACAATTCTTAGGGTAGTAACCTTTGAGACTGGGATTCCCATTTAATAAACTATTGCTTATGGAAGCAGCTTTATAGCTTAGTAAATATTAGAAAACTGCTTAAATCACTGTGGTTTCTGTCTCTTTATTGGCCCCAGAATGAAGTAGCACCATTTCCCTCAGTGCCCAGTAGCAGCCCTTCCTCGCTCTCCAGGAAGAAGTACTAAGTAACTGATTTCTCACTTGCTCAAAAATTGAAGCATTGATGGCGGTAGATGAGCAACACTGGAATACACCTGCCCTGACTGCAAATTACCACAGCAGTTGTTTGGATATGAATGCCATTTCTGAGAACTGTCTGGAAACCTTTGGGAACAAATCTACATGGTTTGGACATTTGAGAAACTGGAGAATTACTCCAGTCTGCTTCCCAAAAGCTTTGAGTCAGATTCATCTACTTCCTGTAGCATTAAAAAAAGAAAAGAGGGGAGGGGCTGTTTGTAGTTCAATCTCAAGTAGCAAGGAATAAAAATACTACAGGGCCTGATGAGGTCAAATATGTAAATTCTGTCAGTGCTCAACAGGAGCAGGAGAGGTGACTGCCAGGCAGCCGCACTGAGATTCAAAGGCAATGACTTCACAATGTGAAATAAGTAAATGCACTACTGAACTTACTTTTCATCCTAGGAACTACATCATTTTAAACAAAGGTAAAATAAGCATCCACATGAAGGAAATGAAGTCCCAAAGTTAGTAAAGACTTAAACGCAAAATTACAATAAAACCCTCACACTCTTCATTTCCCAGACCCCACCTCTATTTTATTTCATAGCTTTATGTGTGACTTGGAAGAAGGTGTTCCCATTAAAGCAGTTCTGAACAGAAAATCGGGGGGGGGGGGTGGGTGGTCAGTCTGCTACTAGGATCTGCTGTATAGATTCTTACCAATGAACTCAGCCAAGCTAAAGCTATGTGTCTCGGGATCTTCTTCCCCTTAAGGCCCTTTTTGGTGAGAAATTTGGATGGTGGAAGTGAACCTGCAGGTCTTCTTCTCTGGAGATCATCAGTGGTTAGAGAAAGAAGGATGGAATTACTTTTTGGAGTTTGTCCTTATTTTTATATGCCTTGTATCCAGCCTCACAGCTCTCAGCTCTGTTGAACAGCAGTGGGCCCAGGTCTGACATCAGAAGCTTTATGGCAGATTCAAAAGCATTGCCAAGACGGGACGGCCAGCAGCCCCCATGGACCTAGCACTTGGCCCCTCTGCTCAGGCTCACAGCTGTTCCTAAGATGCTCTAATTGCTCTGACCCTTTCTGGATCTTCTATTTGCAGTTCATAGCTAAGTCCTTATCACATACTCCCATAGCCATCCTGGAGTCCTCACTGAACTGCAATTCTCAGAAATTCAAAACCCAGACAGGCCCAAATGAATTGCAGTTAACATTGATACATACTGTTCTGATATGACTGGCTCTGTACTTAGGCTAAGAAAACCATAACACTAAAGAACACAAAAAATAGAATTCAAAGCAATTACTGCAAATATTCCTAAAAGTCTAGAAAATATCATATGCTAAGACCTGACATAGTTAGTTACATAAATGAATAATATGATGCAAATTCTAAGAACCATTAAATTCTATATTGTGGAAGTGAATATAACATTTAGAATAACCTAACAAATTCTAACACTTTTAAAAATCTGTGTGTATGTATCTGAGAGAAAGGGAGGAAGGGAAGGAAGGAGGGATGGAGGGTGGAAGGAAAAGGAGAGAGAGAGTGTGTGTGAGAGAGAATATGAATGTATATGAATGTGTTCTGAGGCAAAGAAATAATCATTTTAAGATTTACTGATATCCCCCTCCTTTCTTTCTAAAAGTGAATAGATGGGAAAGGATCCACTCCACAAACTGAAATAAATCTCTGAAATAGAAGCGATCTGGAAGGTCATTACTATGCAATTTCAAGAATCAATCTAATTAGATGAATAAAATAGAAATTGATCATAAAGACATGGCTAACTGATTTCTAACAAAGATGCAAAGCCAGTTCAGTGGAGAAAGAATGGTCTTTAACAAATGGGGCCAGGACAGCTGTCTATCCATGGTGGCAATACAAACAGCAGCAGACACAGGAAAGTGTCGGGGATAAGGGAGGAGGGTAGACTTTGGTCATTGCCTCACGCAGAACCAAACTGAATCATCCACATGATCAAAAAAGCTAAAACTATCAAACCTCCAGATGAAAACAGGAAGTCTTTGAGTCAGGGAAAGAGTTTATGATAAATCTGACTTCCATAAAAATATGAAACTTTAATAAAACATAGTAGTGCCTACATCTAACCTCAGCACTTGGCAGTCCATGGCAGGATTGCAAATTTGAGGCCAGCATGATCTATATAGGGAGACCCTGTCAAATAAATAAGTAAATCTAAGTTTTTTGAAAACCCACAGTTCAGGGCTGGAGCGATGGCTCTGTGCTTAAGAGCGCTGACTGTTCTTTCAGAGGACCTGAGTTCGATTCCCAGCATCCACATAGCAGCTAACAACTGACTGTAATTCCAAGATCTGACACCCTTACACAGTTATAAATCCAGGCAGAACACCAATTCACATAAAATAAAAATAAATATTTAAAAAAACTCCAAAATTCAAACAAAAGTATTTTTGAGACAGGGTTTCTCTGTGTAGTCCTGGCTGTCCTGGAACCCACTCTGTAGACCATGCTGGCCTTGAACTCAGAGATCTACCTAACATAAACATGAAAAGAACTTCTATCCAGAAGTCTCTCAAAATTCAATAGTGGAGTGTGGGGAGATGGAAAGGGGTAAGGAAGGACCAGAGAAGGACACAAGGTTACTTTGGGAGTGACAACGGTGTTTACTATCTTGGCTAAGGTGATGGCTTCACAAATGTACATACATATCAAAATTTGCCAGGTTATTTGTCTTAAAGATACCTTTTTTTTTTGCATTCTACCTCAATAAAACTGTTTACATGTAAACAGCTTATTTGGAGTATATGAAATAGGAAAGCCCTTCCAACCAAGAATAGGCAAAATTAAAATTCATGAATGAGCCAGGCATGGTTGTGATGCCTTTACTCTAAGTACTTGAGAGGCAGAGGCAGGTGGATCTGTGTGAGTTTGAGGCCAGCCTGGTCTATATAGCGAGTTTAAGGACAGTTAGGGCTACACAGAGACACTGTCTCAAAAAAAAAAAAAAAAAATCATGAACAGCATTTGCAAAAGGTCACTTTGTTTTATGTATATTGTACAAAAACAAACAAACAAGCAAAACCGTCTTCCTGGGAACTAAAAAGATGACTCAGTGTTGAAATTACTTGCAGTTCTTCCAAAGGACAGAGGACCCAGATTTGCAGTAAGTATATCAGACAATATTACTCTAGCTTCAGGTGATCTGGCGCCCTCTTCTGACCTCTACAGGCACCCACACTTATGTGGCATGCACATGAAGATACCATAGTCACATAATTGGTTTTTTCCTTTTACAAAATGTAGAGTACTAGTTTGTCTATTGATAGTCTTTAAGCCCAATGTAGTCTATTTCTTAAAGTTTTTCTCATTAATCAAGTAAAAGGTAGTTGTTCCTTTTTGTGAATTACCATTATGCTAATTTTCATATAGTAATTTAATGCATTTATCTAACCTATTACACATTTACTAAGTGCCTCGTATGGGTCAGGCACAGGCTTGACACAATACAATAAAGGTGAACAAGGACTAGATCCTCCCTGAAAGAGCTTTACTAATAGCAGGGTGATGAAGTAATCAGTTATTTAACAAGCAAATAAACAAATAAGTTGCAATAATACAATAAAAAACTATTTCAAGAGCCCTTTATCCACTTCATCACCAAATGCATGGCAATTATTTGAGAGTTGGCAAAGGCAAAAGTCTAACTTAAGATCACCAAACTCTCCTAAAGATGACTCCTTTCCCAGTGGAGAAAAACAGGAAGAAGAGATGAGGTTGATCTGCAGAATCCAGGACAGAAGAATAATGCCCACATATCAAGGTCATAACCTGGTTCTGGGGACAGCTCTGGGTTTTGTGTGTCATTGCTACTGGTTTGCTCTTCCCTAGAGAAAACGTGGGTGGCAGCCACAAGACTTCTATGGGAGTTGTACCCATCTAACTGTGAAAGCAACTTCTGAGTGTGCGTTAGTTTGAATCGCTACAACAAGACACAATAAACCAGATGGCTTGAAACATTAACATCTTATGTCTCACAGTTCCAGAGGCTGGGCAGTCCAACATCAAGGGATTGGCAAGCTCAGAATCTGGCAAAAGTCTATTTTCTGGTCTAGAGATGGTACCCAAGAGCCCGGTCCTTGTTTGGCAATAGGAGTAAGCTAATAGTTCTCCGAGACTTCTCTTACCAGAGCACTAATCCCAAACATCTACCCTCATGACCTAATTACTTCCAAATACTGCCCATCCTAATGCTGTCACCTCCAGTGTTAAGAGGCCCACGGATGAATTTTGGAAGATCATAAGCATTTGGACCACACATTGTACTGGAGGTTTCCTTGGGACATCTTACTTTTTCACATGATCTAAACTTCTTCTCTGTGTTCAAATTCTAAGGAGGAAGAAAAGCAGAAGAGACAGCAACTGGGAAATTGGAAGTATGGAGGATGAGATAACTCAGTTATCTCACTTCCCATGATCAATATCTATGCAATTACGGAATTTCAAGTAGCACAAATATCAGCACAAATTGAAAAGGTCTCCAATTACAGTATGGCCATTTGAATTAAATAGCAAGGAAAATCCTTCAAGGCAATTCTTCAGGCAGTCTGGTTTGAAATCCCTCAGGGCAATTCACCACCAGAAAACCTTTTAATCTTAAAGATATTTACATCTATAGAAGTATTAGGTGTCAGAGGGAAAAGGCATTAGTACTTTATTTAAATTGGTCTGTACCCACCAGCTGAAGAGATGGCTCTAGGAGACACAGCAAGGGTCCCAGGGCCCAGCATCCTCCTGAGTGCTGGGCTGGGCTCTTACCTGTAGATAGGGTCCTGCATCACCAGCATCTTGCTCTCATCCCACGTCCACTCCTTTTTCTGCAATAAAAGAAGCTGTAAATGAATAAGTTAGGCTTGTCCTCAGAACAGAACCAGAGCACACATTGTGCTACTAATGCATATGCAAACGCATGTATTTTGCTCCTGGCTTTTTCCCTCTAAGAGGTTCAGAGTTGATTGCTTCAAAAGGACAAGTGGAAAATGTCATGTGTCTGGTCTGATCAGTTTCCTCCAAGCACTTTAGGAAAGTGTCTCTCCAGGCATAGAGGATGGGACGGAGCCAAGAAGGCCTCATGGGAGTACAAGCAGACTCTAAATTTCCTTAGAGAGACTAAGGGGATGGGGAGGCTATATATTAATCATCCAGTGGGAAAGGAGGAATAAGATAGAAAAGGGGGCAAAGGTAAACATTTAAAATTGGGGATGCTGTCTAACTCATGTGAAATGTAGTCCCGGGCTCCTCTGGGAGGGGTGGGGACTGAACCTGTATGTCCGGTAAGTTGACTGGTACAGTAACAGTTACCCATAAAAGGGTATTCTTTCTGCCTGTGATCAACTTACTATAACCACAGAAGAGACCGCTGAAGCAGCACCAGATGAGGATAAGATTGGGGGTGAGAAAATTCAAACCAGACTGCCTGAAGAAGTGACCAGCACCCCAATGTGAGGAGAGAAAGCATTTGAGGTCAGCAACCACCACCTTCCCCAGGGGCCTGACTCCCCAGTACAAGGACAGAGAGAATCCTGTACCACCTTTCCTGGTCTTTGTCATAGATACCTAGTGTATCTATGTCAAGGGAAATTGGAAGAGATCACATTCATCTGTGAAAAAAGACTCAAGGGAGCAGAGAAACACTGGGTAATGAATGAGGTTTTTTAGTGACGTGCAGTCCTTAATAGAAGGCACAGCATGGCGGGGCACTCTCCAAACATGGAGGCTTGAAAGCTCTCCAAGAGATTACAGAAGACCATGTTCAGGCCCAGAGAGGAGCATCTGAAGGTGCAAGTAACTTTACCCAGACAGACAGATAGACATACACGTGCGCGCGTGCACACACACACACACATACACAGACATACACACACAGAGAGACATACACACACACACACACACAGACATACACACACAGAGAGACATACACACACACACACACAGACATATACACACAGAAATACACAGACACCCACACACCCACACAGACATACACACACAGAGACATACACACACCCACACAGAAATACACAGACATACACACAGAGACATACACACACACACAGAAATGCAGACACACACACTTATACATCCTATATACTTTTCCCTTTAAATATTTTGCTTGAGAATTTCACATGTGTGCAATGTGTTTTGATCAAGTCTACCTCCTTCCTTTATACTTTGTTCACTATCTATCACCCTTTCCTTCCAACATCACATGCTCTTTTCTTTATATTCATCAAGTCCATTTAGTGGCTGGTTGCCTATATGTGATAGGTATGAGACCACACATGGGAACGTGAAACTGACCCTTCCTTTTCCAGAAGCCATCAGCTGCCAATAGCTCCTCAGCTAAGGATGGAGCTTCATGGGTCCCATCTCATCCCTGTTGGGGATTTGGCTGGCTGGATCTTGTACAGAAGCTGTAGTTGTTGACAGACTCATTCCTCTAATCCTTGACTATGGAATACTATCAGCCCAACACTGGAGTAGACTAAGACCAGTTTATAAGCGCTCAATCAATTTAAACAAGTTTATAGTTATAACTAAATTGTAACTATTGTTTAAAGATTCTTTTTCATCCTGGCTATTCACCACCCCCAACATTCTAGACGGCCTATTTAGAATTGCTCAGAACGGGGACACTGCTTTTCTAAGACCACTTTCAGAAATATAAACTTGGCAGGTTCAGAACTTCATTAAATGTCCCAAGGTTTACAAACAGCCCTCATTGGACGCATTCTCCAAACTTATACATGTGACACCTGTTCCTCAAACTCTGATCTTTGAAGTGCCCTGACTTTGAGTCATCTGTTACCTGATCAGCATGGTAGAAACACATTCCTTTCTTTACCAGGGTACCCACTGGGCTCACCTCCATCATGGTTGCCTTATAACCCCACTGGCATCCACTGGAGCTATTTCCCAGCTGAGAGCAGAAATGTTTTCAAGGTTTCAAGCCCAAATACTTGGATGCCTATTTTCAACATAAAAATGTTTACTATAAGCACTATTTATTTATATATTTATTTTTAAAACACTTTTATTTATTTATTTGCCTTGGTGTTTGCCTGGAACTGGAACTACAGACAGCCGTCAGCTGCCATGTGGGTGCTGGGAATCGAACCCGGGTCCTCTGGAAGAGCAGACGGTGCTCTTAACCTCTGAGCCATCTCTCCAGCCCCTATAAGCACTATTTAAATAGCAACATATAATATATTTAAAGTGTGATTTGATTTGGGAGTGGTACTTTTTTTTTATAACATGAACATTAAATTAAGCCACATCTGTGTCCACCATCTATTCTGCCAGCATGGCACATTCAACTCAACTTACAAAGTAAGGATCATTCACCTCTGGGCCCTTCTAGTGAGCTTATTTCAACTCTCATTTTGTTGTTGTTCTAAGATTTCTACTTGGCTCATACATTCTTACATTTCTACTTCTTTATTTGTTCAAAGACAGGAGGCAGACATGGTGACAATAAAAGAAACTGAGGCAGGAGGCTTGTTGACCCCAAGAGTTAAAGACCAGCCTGGGCGATCTCGAAATGAAAATAAAAACAAGGGTATTTGTGACTGCTCTGAAGCATTTTATGGCTTACCTCCTTAAGGTCTTTGTCGGGTAATTGTAACAGATCTGGCATCCTCGGGGATATACTTACTACCTGTATGTCCTTCTCTCAGAGTGAGATTTCACTGTCACCTTCCCATCCTCAGAATGGCTACTCTAACTGCATTGACATCCACTGAGATGTATAGCCTTTGGGTCTGGTTAATTTGATTGTATAATTTTTTTTGTTTATAAGCTTTTTAATAAAATAAAAAATTTATTTTTTAAGTGATTTTTTTTCCTATTGCTTCCATGGTAATTGTTTTTCAGTTGAAACTGAGGACCTTTAAACTATTATGAGATTTGAGATTCATTTAAATCTTGTTTTAATATCATCCCACAAAATGCCCACATCTCACAAGAAGAAGAACCCCACCTCTAATGGCTTTCCCACTGGCCTTAACAGATACCCAAGGGCTTTTTCTGTAGCTGCTGCTTTGGGTGCAGTTCCAGCTCCCCACCTGGCTCACAGGGGCAAGAATGCTTTCCGGGTGCTTTCCAAATATCCCCCACCCAATATTGCATGCAGCTACTAATGGGCAGTGGTGGGAGTCCAGGCCTCCACTGACATCACATAGGGAATAAGGTGAGGACAGGCAGGAGTCACCATTAAGAGATGGCAGGGATCTATTAGCCTTCTCTGATGGGGTAGGGTACTGGATTCTAGCCCAGCAGTGGGGGAAATCAGGACTCTACATAATCACATTGGCCTCAGTGGTGGGAGTTTAAAGAACAATTTTATTTTCTTTCTTTTTTTAAAAAAATTTATTTATTTAGTAAACGGTATAAGAAGAGGGCACCAGATCCCATTATAGATGGCTGTGAGCCACCATGTGGTTGCTGGGAATTGAACTCAGGACCTCTGGAAAAACAGCCAGTGCTCTTAACTTCTAAGCAATCTCTCCAGACCCCAGTTTTATTTTCTAAGCATTTGCCTGGGAGAGTAATTATGCTCACCAGTGTTCTACCTTGCCAAACTGACCTTTTCTTTCTCTTTTGGCTAAAGAATAGGCTTACATGTGCTCCCGTGATATATTTGGGTTGCCAGCTTCTTCAGCTTTTAGTCTATGATAGATGAGGCATAAAGAAACCTCAGTCTCCAATCATTTAATTGCTTGTATCTCAGGGTCCAAGTCCCTGTGATGGCTGATGGTTTCTATGACCTGCTGCATCTATTTCTACTCAAAGCGACTGTGATGCTGAGACAGAATCAGGCACTAGATTACATTTCTTTCGACCAGCAATGCTCCTCCAATATCAAAGTTAACCCTGGAAGGACACATCTTTGCAACTCTAAAGAATACAACTAATCTCTTCACTAAAAGGAAATAATACAGAGGCAAAACAATGCCAAGCAACTATTTCCCTTTTATGGCATTCCTAAACAGGAGGATGGCAAAGCTAGGCTCCAGGCATCTTGTATGAATTTCACGGGAATCAACCAACTCTGGCAGAGTCTACTGAAGTCAGAAATTAATTTTAGGAGTCATCCCTGCATCCACAAAGCATATCCTTAGAAGGGAAGAAAACTCTCAACAATACATTCACCCAATTTTCCTTTTCTAGAAAATCCCATCAAAGCCCTCTTCTCTTCATTAAAAACTTCATAATCAGCCTTGGGTGAATTCAATAAATATATGAAGTGAGCAAGAAGTAAGGAAACTGAAAAGGTTAGGGGGGAGTGTGGCCTCACCACGGTTTTGGTTATGTAAGAATCTAAGGCAAACACAGGACTTTTGGGTTTTGCTTTTTCTATATAACCCAGTATGTTCTGTGTGCCAATGATACTCCAAAAATATCAGGATGAGAGGGTCTGCAGCCCTCATCATCGTTAATACCAGGTACTATTCCTACCCACCTCTTCCAAATAGTTCACCAGGGAAAGGTGTGGCTCCTGATTCTTCAGGGCAAGAACCAAGTCTACATGGTTCTTAAAACAAGGTTGACCCAACTGCTGGGAACAATTCAGAAACCATGCAGTGTTGGGAATGGCTCAACCCAGAGAAAGCTCCATGCATCTCAGCACAGCCTTAACTGAAGAACATGGTGAGGTTTTGTTTTTGCAGCACAGGAGACTGAAGCCCAGAGACCCTGCAGTACCCTACCACTGAGTTATGTATGCCTTCATCTTAACTGATGAACATTTAAAGTCTTCTCAGGCCAAATGGTTTCTCATCTCCTTTATTCTGCAAATGTTTCCAAGACAAATAGATGGCAACACAAACAAGCCACTCCCTTCTCACTTTTCCAAATGCAAATAGTTTTGTCATTGTAAAAAATAGCAAAATAATAATGAGAGAATGAGGCTAGGAAGAAAGATTAATAAGTGAGCTTTACAAGATTATAAATTAAGGTTAGCTTTAAGGCTAGGAGGTACAACCCTGAACATTACTATAGACAAACAGATCCAACCACCTTCAGCAAGCCCAACATAACTCCAAGCTGTATCCAAAGCCAAGCTCCTCTTCTTCCCTACCTCCCCCTCCCTTCCGCCTTACATAAATGCTTGAAAATAGGACTTCAATTCTCGGTAGCTGCGAGGACATTTTTAGTTTGGCTACTCTCCATCCTGGCTCAGCTGTAGTCTCCGAGACAAGCAGGAAATGAAGACACTCCCAGTCTAGGTTGGAGTAGAAGGACTGGAGAGGGCACAGGCCGCTAACCCTCTAAGAGCACCCTTCTGGGTGCCCTCTGGGGACAGGGTGTTCTTCTTCACAGCGTCGGAGGAACAACTGGGCTACTTTCAGCCTCCTTCCAGCTCGGACATGTCTCACATGGCCCCTCTGGGAGCGCAGGCATTAATAACAGAGAGGGTGAGGCTGATTAGCAGAGTCCCCAGTAAGATGACACTCACCTCTCACCAGCTCTGAAAATACAATGAAATGGAGGCAAGTAATGAGTGTGCAGAGGGACCTGATGGAGCACACAAACACCTAGCCTCCAGCCCCACTTGTTCTGCAGTCCTGAGTGTTCGACTTCTGTCCCTGATTCCTTGTCCTGCTTACCTGCAGGGCACTGCTGAGCCTTTTATGGGTACTCTAAGCCCGCCCGAGTTTATTAGCCTGACCATCTCTCTAAACATGTCACCCATTTTCTTTAATAAGCTCCTTACTATAGAGTGTTTTCTAATGTTTATTTTATTTATTTAATTATTTGAAGCAGGGTCTTACTAATGTAGCCAAGGCTGGCCTGGAAGTCATTATGTAGACCAGGCTAGCCTTTAAACTCACTGCGATCTGCCTGCCTTCTTAGTGGTAGGACCAAAGGTGAGTACCTCTATTACCTGACTGCCACAGTAGTTTGAAAAGTAGTTTAACTCCAAGGAAGGCTCTGCTCGATATATTGGAAGATGTGGGCACAGGAGCATACTGTAATAAGATCCAGAGAGAGTGTCACCCAGGTGACCTTGTGCCTGCAGCTCAATCACTCAACACAGGGCTGGGCTGGGCTGCTCCCAAGCCAGTGTGAGGAGGGGAACCAGTCCTCTCAGGAGCAGTCGGAAGTCTCTGAGGGAAGACCTGCCTGTCCTAAGGCTGCCTGCCAGACCCAGGGCTCTAAGCAAGACCCCCACAGTCTGGCAGTCATCAGCCTTTCCCAGCTGCCCCCTGCTTTACCCTCTAGGCCTTTGCCTGGCACTTTCATCTTGTCAGACTAACAGGGCAGGGCAGGGCAGGAAGGCCAAAGAGAGAACTCACCTTTACCTCTTTTAATTTTTACTCTCAGATGTTTTTTTGTTGTTACAGGAGGAAAACCCATTGTGCCTTTTTTAAATTAAAAATATTTTTAGATTTATTTATTTTGTATGTATGAGTGTTTTGCTTACATGCATGTACATATATGTACCATGTGTGTGCCTAGTGACTATGAAAGCCAGAAGAGGGCAATCAGTCTTCTTCCCACTGGGGTGACATGTTTTTGAGCCACCATGTAGGTGCTGGGAATGGAGCCTGGGTCCTCTACAAGAGCATCAGTGCTCTGCTGAGCCATCCCTCCAATCACTCCCCTCCCCCTACACACTGGTTTTTGTTTTGTTTTTAGACAGTATCATTTGTAGCCCAGGATAGCCTTGAACTAAGGATAACCTTAAACTTCTAATCTTCCATCCTCTGTCTTCAAAATACTAAGATTATAGTTCTGTAGGATTACAACCTCATGCATGCTAGGGAAACACTCTACTGACTAAGCTGTATCTCCAGCCCCCATTGATCTATTTAAGTAGAAGTTTCTGCATAACATTTCCATTTATGTATTAAGATTGGCTTCCTGCTTTAAAGATGTACACTGGGCTGGGGGGGGTTGGTGATTTCCCACCAAGGCCCTTTCATCCTTGTAAATCACCCACCTCATCTTCTGCTTCTAACCCCTATTCTCTTTGTTAAGGTGATGAAATAAAAATCCTTCCCTCTCCAGTGCCAGAGAGGTCTCCCTTTCCAACAGAGTGGGGGTGAAGTGCCTGCATGTGCTTCTCTGAGACTGATGGTGGGCTAAGGACATCCAGGATACATAGCCTCATTCTTCTATGTACTGAATTCATGTCAAATCCTCCATGGAAAGCCTTGGCTTTTCTGTCATCCCAAAAGCTCGCACAAGGCAATATTTTGTGAGATCTGGTTCAGAGGTAGAACTGGTTAGTAAAGTGGAACAAGAGAAAATAGAGTAAAGAATAATTAGCCCAGTGGCCCTCCTTCCTTTTCAATGTTAGGAATGTATATGGCATCTTTGAAGCCCTCTCCTAAGAACCCAGAAGTAGAAAAGGAATGCATATTGAAATTTATTTGCTAACCCTATTGGAGAACATAGGCAAGCACATTCTAGTCTGAAGTTATTCACCCACCAGGCAGCAAGGGTAGCTTATTTTAAAATAAAAACAAAGGGCCTAGCAAGGCTATATAAACTGCAGACTATATAAACTCTGCTTGACATAGTCTCCGTGCTTTTAGACGAACAGTGACTAGCCAGAAAATAAAGATGTCTCCCACACACAGGGTAATCAATGGCTATGGGACAGTACATTTCCAAACTGAAGTACTAATGAGCCCCATAGTGCATGTGATTTCTAATGTGATTATTTTAAAACTAGCAGGAAATAAAGTCGTACACAAGTGCACTAGGTCTGGGCGTGGATTCATACTCTCTCTTTGTCATTTCCTCCCTGGTGATCTTGCTCTCATTCTCTCATCCTCTTTTCCCATAGCTAATCAACTTGGGGTATTGGTGGTAATAAACCAGATCATTTCTGAAGCCCTTCTAAATTCCAGTTCTGTAATTTCAAATGTCTCCTTCTCTTACCCAGCTAGATCAGAAAGAACTCTTTGTTTCCATAGTAACACTATCATTTGGACAGTAAGATAATTTTCTCGTGAGGCGATGGCCTTGTAATAGAAGTTAAAGACTGGATTTTGTTGGGGATGTAGCTTAACAGTAGAATGTTTGCCTGGCATGTGTAACGTCCTGAGTTCAATCCTCAGGCCTGCAACAATAAGAAACAAGAGATGGGGTGGAAGGGCTTCACATTGTGGGATATGTGAGAATTTAGGAAGTAAGAGGCTATCAAGGGCTGGAGAGGTGGCTCAGAGGTTAAGAGCACTGGCGGTTGGTTCTTCCAGAGGTCCTGGGTTCAGTTCCCAGCAGCCACATGGTAGCTCATAGCCATCTATAGTGAGAGCTTGTGCCCTCTTCTGGTATGTAGGCATACATGGAGACAGAATATTGTATACATAAAGAATAAATAAATCTTTTTCTAAAAAAAAGGAAATGTGAGGATATCAAACAGCACTAGAAAAGCATAGGTGCTCGGTGTCAGGGTGCGCTGGCTTTTATTAGCAGCTGGCCCGTTATCATCTCAGTGTAATTATGTCATCACTTTTTTTCTCTCTACTTCCACCGTCTAAAGCTGATGAAATATCATGTTAGAGAAGCCATGTTCCCTTCCCACAGAGGTTCACACATAGATGGGAAAAGAGACAAATTGCTCTAATGTGGGAATGGGAGTATAGATCAACGATACAGCACATGCTTAACATGGGTGAGTCCCTGGTTCACCCTCCAGCACTCAAAATACAACAAAACAGCTTTAAATGCGATTTTCAAAGGGCTTTAACAGACTTTATCCATAAGCACAGGGCCATTAGAAGTACTCAATTTGGGGCTGGTAAGATAGGTCAGTGGTAAAAACATTTCACATACACAAACACACACACACACACAATGATTTTAAGAAACAGTTAATTTTGGACTGAGACAATGGCCAAGTTCAAATATACTGTGATAGCATAAGGAACTGACTTTGGATTCCTACACAAACGTCAGACATTTAACACACACACACGCACACACACATAAATGTAATATATTTTAAAAATGAAATAGCTCTGTCAAGACTGTGGAGATGTCTCAGGCAGGACAGGCCCACTACATAAGCATTAAGCACCTAAATTTGGATGCTCATCACCCATAAAAAGGTACTGAAAGCACATGCCTATACCATCAGTACTGGGAGGGCAGAGGCAGGGAGTCAGCCTAGCAGAACCTGTGACTTCTAAGACTGGTTCAAAACCATACCTCAAAAATAAAGTGGAGAATGATATAGAAGATAGAAGATACTCAGCACTGCCTTCTGCCCTCCATGCAATGTGCATATACCTACAAAACATATACATACAACTCCCTTCTACCCCCACTTCCACCTCACCTGTATGGGGGAACATGGCTTCTCTAACATGTTATTTTGTCTGTTTTGGAAGGTGGAAATAGAGAAAGCAAAACCAAACCAAACACCCACACACATCCCCCCCCCACATCCCTAATTCCTCTATGCATCCAGCCTATACCTCCTAGAACATGGTAGATCCCTGGTAAGTATTTGTTCATTAGAATGTTGCAGTCATTTTAATCTGTCCTGACGGAATTCCAACGCAGTTAGTAGTTTACAGAAAAAATATAAAAACATAAAACTGAACTGAAAAATTCCTTGGATGAAGTTCAAGGTTAATCTTAGCCAGGATTCTACTCCCCAGCAAATGGTGCCATAGTGTGATTCTGGGATTACAATAAATAAGCATGATTAGATAGATACACAGAAAAGATAACTACTTGGGCCTCCTTGAACATTAAAAATGATGTTCTGATTGGAATACATCAAAGCAAAACCAATTATCTTAGCAACTGAGCTTCTGAAACTAATTCAACTTAAGATTCATTATCTGCAGGCACCAGTTCAGGAAAAGTGCATTCCTAGATGCTTGTTAGCACAAACTTAGAAGATGGTGTTTACGTAGCAATGGGATAACCATAACATATCTGGCTATCCCCCACACTAGTGGAATATGCATGAAGATTTGAGCCACCTGAACAAACCCTACTACTAAACACTAATCCTCCTTTGATTGGTGTGAGTGTGTGTGTGTGTGTGTGTGTGTGCGTGCGCGCGCGCGCATGCATGCATGAGTGTGACATGCTTGCACAGACCAATCCCAAGTGTGTCATTCCTCAGGAGCCATCCTCTTTAATTTTTGAGAGGGTCTCTGCCTGGCCTGGGGCTCAACAAGGAGACTATGCTGGCTGCTGCACCTGTCTCCAACTCCCCATTGCTGGACTGTACCATGCTCAGCTTTATTTGTGGTGGGGCATGTACATGTGGCATATGTGCACATATGTTTTGCATGTGCATGGGTGAATATGTATGTATTTGCATACGCGTACATGTAAAATCCCAAAGTAGACCTCTGCTGTTGTCCTCTATTTGCTGAGGCAGAGTCTCTCCCTAAAACTAATTACTCACTGATGCCAGCTCATCTAGTCAGCCAGGATCTCTGTTTCCATGTCCCGAGTGTTGGAGTTTCAGATAGCTAACATGCCTGTCTGGATTATATCTGGTGCTGGGGAATATTGAACTGCAGCCCTTACACTTACACACCCAGTTCTTTGCTCACTGAGCCATCTCTCAGGCCCCCATGCTCAGCTTCTTTACCCTGGTTCTGGGGACTGAACTCAGTACTCTTCCCTGCTCTCTGTTCAGCCCCTCACACTGACATAGTGTCAGAAAAGGAGTATGATTTGATGACCAAAAGCATCAATTAAGACTTCACTGCTAATTTCTTCTAGATTTAATGACACTATCACACACAAATAACATTCATTCATCCAGCTATCCTACAGCCACAGTTAATGAAATCATTCTAGATCTGTCAGGCCATCCAGGGAAATGCTGAGCTCATGAAGACAGTCTTGCTTTTTATAAAGCTCACTAGGTGGCAGGGGTCCCTTTAAAACATGTCTCTTCTGGTGGAAAGAATTCTATCACTGACCAATTATGAATAGTTTGAAGACCAAGAGGAGGTTTGATGGCTGTTTTGGGAGGTGTGTGATCTCAGGGTGTCCCCAGAAGACTGAAAACAGCACCACCAACCCATTAGCTTCTGAGGTCTGCTTTCTCTGCAGTCAAGTAGATGGTCAGGTATTTGAGTACACACCGGTGACCTGGATCTATATATAATAAGCATTATAGCATGGTTCCATGACTTGTGCTGAGATCTGAACTGAAAATTTTACGATTCCTGCCAAGCCATCTTTTCACTTTGTAGTTAAAAGCTCAAAATGAAGTGCTCAAAGCATATGCCAGGAAGGGTAGGGCCAAGACCAGAACCCAGGTCTTCTAGCCTCAGCCAAGGGCTCTTTTCAGCAATGTCACACTGACCCAGTGAAAACCAACATGTTTCTTGCAGGAGAGAGGACCATTCAACATCTTAGAAGCTAGTCACTAAGTAATGGGCAGGAATGCCAGGCTGAATGTAAGCTGTGCAGCTGCTCTGTCCATGGTTAGCTGGCTGAGCACAAGGTCTTAACCATGGTGGCCTTAACTCCTGGCATTTGCTCACTGTTCCATTTCCTTATAGAAAACTGAACATTTTTGCATTGTGGCATGTCACACCCTTCTCACCTCTGCAGGGGAAAGAGAGTGTGTGCCTGCGCTTGGTGGCAGCTCTCTCAGCTACCAGGACTGTCACGTGGGAAAGAGACAAAAAGGCTGATTGCTGCTAATGCACATTCATCTGCCAGAGGCGGCAGAATGTGCACACAGTGATTAAAGGCATTATCCACATCACAGCTCAGGCCCTGAAACGGACACCGAGCGTGGGCCGAGGAAATAAGATGGGAGGTTCCTCTTTCCCAAGCTGGCATGGGAAGAATCAGATTCAGGACTAACCTGCTACACTGCTTCCTTCCTGGGGCAGGAGGGCAGATGCTGGAGATTACCAAGCATGCTGTTTCAGAGCGAGTCACAAGTCCCCAGGACTCCCTCAGGGACAAGCTACCCTAGGTTAGCTCTCATAGGGAAAGGGGGGGTGGCTTCTCTCCTAGGTAGCACCCCAGCATTCTGCTGCCCTTGTCAGTGTGTGATCTAGTCTGTCTTCCAATAACTGATGGAGATGCCAGCACACATGGTACCTGATACAAGGGGGAGCCCTGAGTGAGGTGAAAAATAAGACTGTTCCTTACGGACAAGGCCTGAAGTTACTCCATAGTGGATGACCGCAGAGGTATATACTAAGTTATCTAAAGGGGACATAATATTCCCAGGGGCCTAATTAGAAGTGATATGCGCAGTGGGGTGAGGTGGAGATTTTGGGAGTGTTACCATAGATGAGCAGAAGGTAGTCACACAAGGAGGTTTTGGTCAGGACTGTAAAATAGACTTGAAGAATTGTATTCCCAACAAGGTGATTATGAATATCTCGTGGACTCAACATTGCTAATGTAAAATATGCAGAGCTGGCCCACTCCTGTGTCTACCCAGCAACCCTGTACTAATTTGCCTTCTCATGGTTTGCCTCGACTTGGTAGGAAATAAGTGTTTGTCAGGGTAATCTCTGGTTCAGGAGTCAAATTCTATTTCAGAGTAGATTAAGAAACTGTTAGTTCAGTTTATACATCTACTGCCTTGAGCTGGTCAGTGTGATCTAGCTTCCCTAGAGCCACAACTTCAAACTTGTAAATCTGGATAATTTTTAGGGACAGAGGAATAAGTTTATTATATTTTTCTCCTTACTTTTTGACAGTTTTGCACATATGGACAATGTATGATCATATTTGCCCCCATTACCCCCTTTTACTTCCTCCTCATTCCTGCTGATGCCCCTCCTCCTCCTCACTAGTCTCCCTCCTGCTGAGCGCTCCTCCCTAACTAGTCCACCTCCTCCCTAACTAGTCTCCCTCCTGCTGACCGCCTCCTCCCTAACTAGTCCACCTCCTCCCTAACTAGTCTCCCTCCTGCTGACTGCCTCCTCCCTAACTAGTCCACCTCCTCCCTAACTAGTCTCCCTCCTGCTGACCGCCTCCT
>PVIH01005455.1:0-123951 GCA_004025045.1 Sigmodon hispidus | reverse complement strand
TGGATGGATTTGGAGAATATCCTCCTGAGCGAAGTCTCACAACCTCAGAGAGATAAGCAGGGGATGTACTCACTCACTAGTGGTCTCTAAACAAACAAACAAGAAAAAAAGCCAAACATGCCCAAGCGGCAAACCACAACCACGGAACAGCTTGGGATCAGAAACACCCTGGACTGACCCTTTGGATCCCACTCCACCTGACTCACTCTTGAGGGAGGGGGGAAAGAACTGGATTTGGCCAGAAGTGGAGACTGATCTAAGCATTACTGGGTCAGTGGGATCATAGGACTGTCTGCTCCCTGCCCAGGGAGGGGATGGGGAGTTGCAGAGGAAAAAAATGACCAGATGTGTTGGGAGGGGGAAGAGACCTTGAATAAGGATATACAGGGATGGAAAAAAAATTCAGTGGGAAAGATGAACACAAAGAAAATATAGGTGTAGCAATCTTATTTGTATTTCTTCCCTTGATAAGCCATGCTTATCATTCTTATCCTCTGTATAGTTATTGTTAACTCTTCCACATTTTAAATTCTTTTTACTGTGTTTTTTTTTTTTTTATAAATACAAAATAAAGAAGGAAGAAAAAAAAAAAAAGAGATGGTAAGATGGAGTGTGGTGGAGGAAGACATGTGATCATGTGATGTTGACCACTGGCTTCTACATGCACATTGAAAGTGTAAGCATGAAGATCTCTCTCTCTCTCTCTCTCTCTCTCTCTCTCTCACACACACACACACACACACACAAACATGAATAGTCACATACAATTGAAACCTTTAATTTTCCAAAGTGAAAGCTCTGTTTCAAAACATTGTTAAATTTAGTAACATATAGCAATCTCTGATTAATGTACTTTGTTAAATTGATAATTTTAATTTTATTATATTTCTCTATCAGAATTTTGTCATGACTTAGTTTCAGTCTTTGAAAAATAGAAATGTTTATAACTTATTTTATTAATATAAATGTAGTCAGATGTTTCGACTGTCCAGATATCCAGATGTCTCTGTCATTTTCAAAATTTGGAAGTAGCTTGCAATGCACTTCCTGTTTACTTAGTAATATGATATCCTTCTGTTGTCTTTGAGGAAGTTGAAGATCAGATAGTTACAGTAATAGTTTCCTTAGTTATAATAAAAAGTAAATTAGATATGAAACTTTGGACTCACAAGGATAACTAACATAGAATATAGAATATTTTCTTAGTTTTGGTAAATACAAATAGACTAGATATTGTACCTATAATTTTTGCTTGATAGCTGTTTTGTTATATGGAATTTTGCTGCACTAAAATTGATAAAAATGACTTTATTCATAATAAAAAAAGAAAAAGAAAATCTCTGTCTGTATTATGGTCACAAGGTTGTGCACTTAGCAGTACTATATAATTCCAGAATGTGTCATCATCTGAAAATAAGACACAGACCCTTTAGTAGTGGCTTCTTACTAACTACTTCCCTACAAGCAACTTCTACATTACCTCCTGTTTCTATGGAATTGGCTATTCTGAATATTTTGGGTAAATAAAATCAACCTTTTGTGTTTTTAAAAAAATTGAAACCTTCCTTTTTAATTAAACAGAAAAGGGGAAGTGATGTGTGATGTCTTTCTATACACTGTAAATTACCAGTCAATAATAAAGGAATTGTTTTGGCCCATGGCAAAGCAGCTTAGAGGCAGGAGGGAATTCCAAGCATAGATAAAGTAGGATGGCAAAATCAAGAGAGACACTGTGAGTGCCATCCAAGAAAAAAAAAATGTAAAGATACACAGGTAAGCCACCAGAAATGTGGCAATCACAGATTAATAAGAATAGACTGAGTTGAGTTGAAAAACCTAGCAAGTAATGAACCTGAGCTATAAGCCAAACAGCTTGCAATGAATAATTAGCTTCTGTGTGATTATTTGGGGTTAAGCAGCTGCAGGACTGCAGGTCTGGCCCTTGAGTCCTGACAGGCCAGAAACTCCTGACTACATCTATATATACACAAATGTGTATTATATATATCTACATATATACACACACATGTATACATATATATGCATGTATGTATTATATATATATTGCAGAATATCTGATTCAATCAACTTCTTCACTTAAACTTACACATACATTCTGTTGAAAAGCATCATCAATCAAGCACTTGTGTGCAAATATAATTGCGAGAATTTTTGTCAATGTATCTTGATACAGAGTCACAAACATGAACAATATACAGAGTATTCAGAAAGATGAATTTCAACTATTCAGACCTCTTATTCTTAAAAGTTCAGTCTACTTATTAAGCAGGGTTCCTCAAATCCTGTGAACAGAATATACCTAAGAAATTCATCTCTAACCTGTTCACTCTTCTGTTGACAAATATTCATAAGTGTCTCAATAGTGGTAGATAAATTAATATGATTGAGACAGAATACTTATTTGACCTGATTTTTTTGCTTAATAACATTACTATTATATTATCCATTGTCTCTAAGTACAAGCTTTGAGAGATTATGGTTTCTAAATTGACTGGTTTTGGAAAGAATGTGTTTAATTTACATTATTAATAAATCTTTTTGTACTGTATAAAATTATTTAGATTTTATGTTGACTCTGTAACTGGACTCTGGACTCAAATGGTATTTAATTACTCAAATGTCTTTATTTCAAATTAAATTTCAAATTAAATTAAAACAATTTAAGTGTGTGTGTGTGTGTGTGTGTGTGCGCGCGCGTGCACGTGTGTACGTTAAAGCCATTTTCAAATATTTTCCTGACATTCCTGCTTTTAACATGGGTAATATATTAATTGTAGTAGAAAACTACTAATTTCATTTTGAGTAATTTTTCTAAGTAAAATAACCCTTACATATATTATGAAAAAAGCTTGGGTAATATCTTTATACAGTTATGCTCCTTAGTGAGCCTTGAACTTCATACTCTCCACGTAGCTCAGGCAGGCATCTAACTTTTAGATCCCCTAACTCTTAATGGCCAAGGCTTCAATAACAGACTTGGTACCATGGTACCATGACCAGCTTTAAATTGCCAACATAAACATCCTTCCTCCTCAACTCAAAAAATATTTATTTGATTCTAAACATGATGAACAGAAGCATTTAAGTGTTTCTAATGTGTGGACAGGAATATACATAAATGTTAAATATGTGCATTTACTTGTTCTTTTTTATGTTATTTATTTATAAGCTAAGTATATTTGCATGAACATAGAAGCAATATACATCTAAAGTAGCACAATTCATATGGCTGATTTTTGCATGTTAAAAATACATTATAATCTGCAGGTTTTACATCTTCATATAATTTATTTATCAAATATTAGGGAACGACATTTCATTTTAAAATGAAACAAAGGAAAACACTTTGGCAAACAATGTGATTATTTAAAAGATGAAGGAGTCAGACTTCGTTGAACAATTTAAGGTAGATATCTTCTCATTAAAAGATTCCACAACATCATTTGCATCTCTATTCATGGCTTATCTCCTTTTTATAGCTTTCTGTGCTATTAGCCAACTCTATTTATACAGAACTTGCGCAAGACAGTAGACTGATTTTTGTCTAGATAAAAATACCTCAAATAAGCTTTGTAAGTAGACTACTTGTGAATTCTTTTCTAAAACAAGATTATTTTATTTGATTTTAACTTTTTGTGTATGGATAGTTTGGTCTGCATATATGTATGGGCAACACATGTGTAGAGTTCAGAAGATGGTGTCTGATCCTCTGTTCCCAAGTTATAGATGGTTATGAGCCACCATGAGGGTGTGGGCATCCAAACTTGTGTCCCCAGGAAGAGTAAGTAGTCAAGTGCTCTTAACTACTGAGCAGCCTCTGCCTTTGAATTCTTTTCTAAGAAATCTACCGTTAAGTTGTTATATCATTCTGATGCCTCACTTGTGTTTTTGCAATGTTGTGCAATTTATCAACCCAGTTCATATGTGTAGGCCTCTGCTCTGACCTTCACCTGCACTCTGACCCTTTAAGGACACAGCCTGAGGGTTGCTAGCTAGCTCCTTTCTGCCTGTAGGCCACTGCTGCTACATTCAGCAGCACTCTGAGCCTTGGAGCATATAGCCTGCTGTTGCTAGTTGCATATCCTGTGTCTCCTATTGTCCCATTTGTTTTGGCTTTTCTGCCTGTCTGGGATGGTTCAGGAAGCCCCAGGCTTTTTATCTAAAGCCAGTAATCTCCAGCTACTTGAGGAACTCCCACTGTGCTTCCCACCAAAGTTAGCCCTATATTTAAATGGAGATGGTGACTCAATAAAGAGCAAATGACTGGCATCTCTGTGTCCTTTCTCAATCCCCAGACCCAAGCCTGAGTCACCAACCCAAGCATCACAAGATGCCACACATAGGTATTGTCACAATTTGGGACACATTTTCAGGACAAAGGCTGACTTGAACAGCATACTAACCTAAACCATTCATCCTCCAAAGTAGATGAACTGAAAATGATTTTGAATGAAGTATCATTATCAGGCGTGGTGGGGAAGTTGGTTATACAAGAACTGTATTACTTCTGCCTTGAGCTCCATAACTACCTTATCTGTTCATAAATGCAGTAAACTCTTCAGGATGAACAATTAAGACAACAACCTACCTAGCATCCAAAAGGAATATAAGGGGCCACAGGGATAAGTACACTGTCAAAGCACTTCAGTGTTTGGAGAGCCCAATACTGCTTTGTTAAAAATAATTAAGGAAATGGCCAACTTCCACATCAACTGTGGAGGGCAGCAGGACAACCCCAATTACTTACACTGACAACTGAATTAATCTTCTTCTTTTCTTCATCTCTTCTCTGTGACATATGGGCTCCACTCAGTTGTGGAAGATAGTGGAACCTCACTGGGATCACATCTGTCAGGGTACAGGTTGAAGACAAGGGCTTAGCCAGCTAGTGTGCGACTGTGTGTGAGGAATCAAGTACAGGCTTGTAACAAGCAAGCCAATGTCCTTGGAAAAATGCTTTGCCTTGATTCATGGATGTTACATGCAATTGATTCATTGGATGAAAAACCATAAAATATTTTATGGTTAAATTTAAAGTACTGGCTCTCTATTATTTATGCTGGGATTATATTACACACTTTTTCATTGACACAGATGTTTAGTATTTTACTATAAGAGATCTCTTTTGCATGATGTGTCCAAATGATCACTCAGAAGTATTTTAAACATTCAACATTATGATCATATCAGCTTTAAAAAATTTCTTCTGTGAATATCTTTTGTTGCCAGAAGACATACTCTTAATACAATGAGCACATCACATAAACTGGGGCATCCTGAGTGGCTATCAGAAACTGTCTAAGGCTAGGCAGATAGATCATTGAATAAAATGCTTTCTGAATAAAGGCCATTGTTGAATTCCCCAGATTTCACTAAAAAGGAAAAGCTAGTAAGGAAATGCATAACTATATATATGAAATCTCAGTGTTTCTTCAGAGAGAAGGGAGGATCAGAGATCTTATAATATGGATCATGATGTTGAATGTTTAAAATTTCTACCAAATTAATAAGAATTCTACAAAATATGTGGGCTATATGTTTTAAAAACAAATTAGAATAAACCCAAATTCTGTAGGTGTGCTTCGTCAGACATTAGGGTACAGTGTTTTCCTGGTGGAGCCCAAGGACTCTTGGCTGACATAGGCACATTCTTGGTTATTTTAGGTTCAGAAAGGTGACTGCTGTCATTGCTTGTCATGAAGCAGCCCACATTCTCTGAGAATCTAAAATGTAGAAGCTGACTGTGATCTAAATCTTAGCTGGTTTTTTTTTTTTTTTTTTTTTTTTTTTTTTTTTTTTTTTTTTTTTTTTTTTTTTTTTTTTTTTTTTTTTTTTTTTTTTTTTTTTTTTTTTTTTTTTTTTTTTTTTTTTTTTTTTTTTTTTTTTTTTTTTTTTTTTTTTTTTTTTTTTTTTTTTTACTCAGTAAAAAGTGGCCTGCCTGTTAATATAACTGCTTTCAATGCTGTAGTCAGAGAGCGTTAAGACCTCTGACTTAAATTCATGAGAGGACAGAAGAAAAGTAAAATGTGGCCACATGACAGTCATGAGATCTCAGATTTTATTAACATGTGCATCTAAACTAAAATGTTACAGTTGTTTTGTTTTGAATTATTTTAGGTATGTTAGGTGTCACTGAAAAAAATTAGCACTCAGAAGTTTTTTTTCATTTTTAATTTTTTATTTTAATTTTTAAGCTTTGAATGTTGCATGTAATCCATGCTTACGATTTTTTTCACCTTGTTTGGGATAGTCTCTAATTTCTTAATATGTGCACAAGGGCAGATGGCCAGTTGTCACCCAGAGACTCTCTTCTCTCCATCTGTCTATCCACAGATATGTGCTTTTGTGTTTAGCTTTACATCTGCTCAAGGTATTAGAACTGAGGACCTCATGCCTACACAGCAGTGTTTACTTATGATCTCTGTAGCTTCTGATTCTGAATTATTTCAACTATTGCTTACCCTGTAGTGATTAACAGTGAATATATAGCTGTGATGATGTCTCAAACCTTAAGATATATATTGAAAATAGAAACTAATGTAGCTACTACACCAAGAGCAAAGTATAGCAACAAAAACAACAACTAAGGTAAACAGTTTTAGTGGGGACTACCCTTTCAGGCATTAGCTGAATTATGGCCTCATGAATGCTCTTTTCATCAGGATAATTTCTACTATACATGTCTAGTCTAGCTATTTGCTAAATGTACCTGTTTGTTGACTGTCCATTTCTTCCCACACATGCACTTAAAGGCAGAGTTTCTGCTGATTTCACGCAAAAACAGATGCAGACTTACCATGTGGATAAAGTTACACCACCAAAAGAAAGAAAATTTTATTATTAGGAATCTAACATACAAAGATATATTTCAATGCCTTATTTTCTCCAATTATAAATGTCAATTTCAAGTATTTCTCAAAGTAACTCTAAATCCAGTTTTCTTCCCAAATTCTCTAAAAATTAAATGAAAAGGTCCAAGGCATGAGTGAATATTAAAGCCTTTCTGGTGTAATTGAGTCTGTCCAGTGGAAAGAAGAGACAGTACATGAACAAAAATGAACAGGTGTGGACTAATGAGAAAAGTATTTGCTGACAAGCCTGAAGATCTGAGATTAATTCCCCAGAACCCACATGGTAGAAAGAGAGAAAGATCAAAAGAACTCACGAAATTTGTCCTCTAACATTAACATATATGTTGTAGCATGTGACACAGTCACCAATACACATGCACCTATACACAAGCAAGCATACTAGATAAATAAAAAGTTTTAACAAAAGTATTTATAGAAACTGTACTATAAAATCTGCAGGGGAAGGCTAGCCAATTCAGGCATGCTCTCCAGTGTTTTTGAGTCTTGTGAGTTCCTGTGCATTTCTCTAGCACTAGTTTTCTTCCTAAACCCATGATGGCTCACTCTTCCCTAATTGTCATTATAGAACCTGCATCCAATAACTGATGGAAGCTGATGCAGAGACCCACAGCCAAGCACTTGGATGAACTCCTGGAGTTTAGTTGAAGAGAGGGAGGAGCCAATAGAGGAGAGGAGAGCAAAGGCACAATGGAGAAAACCACAGGGACAGCTGATGTGAGCTAATGGAAGCTCAAGGACTCTAGACTGACAGCTGGAGAGCCTGCAAGGAACCAAACTAGGCTCTCTAAATGAGGGTGACAGTTGCTTAGATCACTCTGTTAGTGGACTCCTGGCTATAAGGCCAGAAATTATTCTGGGTACTGAAAGACCCTTAGAGACCCCGGCCCATGCAAGCAGCAAGAGGTTCTTTATTATTCACACAGGTGCCTGTGGCAATGAGCAGCTTCGGCTAACTGAGCACAAAAAGCAGTCCCCTTTTATAGGGAAAGGGGGTTTCATCAAGCTTAAGCATAGCGACATACATCTTATTGGTTACCTTAAATCATGCACAAACTTCAACTAAGGGGCAGCAAGGTTGTTTGTTCCAATGGGGTCCTGGAAAAACCACGAACATCTGGTTTGGGTTAAGATTAAGCACTCCCAGCACTTTCCACCCTCCTGTCGCCTTTCTTATCTGTTCCAGATGGCCTCCAACTGGCAGTTCCTGGATTTATTGGTGACTTGCCCTCAGGTTGACTTTACACTGGTCAGGCTGTTTTAGGGTTGAGGTCTTTCAGGTACATGAACTGGCTCTTGAGCCTACTCCTAATGGTGAGAAGCTTTGCTCAGCTTGGTACAAGGAGGAAGAAATAGTTCCTGCCTCAATTGGTGTGTTAGCCAAAGTTGACTACTCAAAGGAATCCTTACCCCTTTTGAGGAGTGCGTAGGAGCAGGGATCAGGAATGGTGAGGGAAGCAGAGAACGAGAAGAAAGAGGAACAATAGAGGGAAGCAAAAGAAATTTTAATAACTATATCAAAATTTTTAAAAAAGAAAGAAAGAGATGGAAAAATTGGTAGGTATTATTGTATATAAATATCTTTTCTGAGCAGTAAAGACAATTCAAGGTATATAAAAGAGAAGATTTACTGACTTAGATATTGGTAAGGAATAGACTGGGTACCAAGGTCTAGAGCATTTAGAACATTCCTTTCTAGTGGAGTTATAACATTGTACTAATATCATTTTTCTTTATGATAGCCATCATTATTCTGTTTAGAACATGGTTTAACAATATAAAATATGCTAAGGTTGTTGAGAATAGAGATATTGAATTTTGTATATATGGAACACAATTTTCTTCACGGTGTTAGAAATATTTAAAACATGTTTTCAAACTTTATGATACTTTTCCATTTATCATCCTTTGTCAAGAATCATCTCTATCATTAAATAATTAATTAATTAACTTATATTGACCTGGGCAATAGTTTTGTTATCCTAAGTGGTACATATACTATATAAGAGATATACACTTGTTGTGAGGACAGTGAGCGTGTTAGTCATGGGAGAGAGAGAAGTGAGGACAAGAGACAATTACAGACTGCATTGCATATTTGTATAAAATTGCCAAAATATCAAAAAATTTAAAAAGGCTTAAAATACATAAATAAAGCAAAGATTATTGTTTTGATTATTGTATTGATGTATTGATAAAATGGTTAATGATATCTCACAGTTTCCTAAAACAAAACCAGAAACAAATTGTCTAATTTAAATACAACAAAAATTTACTGGTATCTACAATATAATACAACTGAGATAAGAAATGTATACAAGGATATTTATTTCAGTAAAATTTGGGAAGCCTCCCCCCACAGACATACATACACACTAAACTCACTCCTCCAGAATAATAACAAATACATAAAAGTTAAAATTTTGGAACACTTATGTTTATAGCATCAAAATAATAAAAATGATAATTCAGGAATTATATTTCTTCATGGATATTATGAAAAAGGTCCCTGCTATATGTACAATACAAACAGCCAAGTACTAAATTTGTTGATATTCAAGTAACAGGTATGGAACTGCATTAGACAAATTAGAAGGTCCAAAAGTAAGAAAGTGAAAAAGACTGACGGATCACATTGTTTTTTGGTATTTGATAAAATAAATTTTTTTATTAGAATAAATGTTTACACAGACATTTCAGCATAAATATAAAATCAAGCCATATGATTTAATGATGAAAAGGAATAAAAATGATTTGTGGTCTAAATTTTCAATGTTAATTGTTTATTATTCATCATGTTTAATTTTTGTGAATATGATATGTGTATATAATAAAATGTGATCATCCTCTCCCCATGTTCCTATTCCAACTCTCCCTAGATGTCTTCCAAGACAAAAACACAAAGGTCTTTATATCTTACTATGGAAACTCTTGTTTACCTATCTTTATTGTTGTTTATTCACAATTGCTAGAAAATAGAATGAACCTAGATGTCTATCAACAGATGAATGGATAATGAAAATGTGTGACATGCACACAATGAAATATTAATCAAATCTACTTGTATCTCCTATTTCTGCTTTGTTATCCATGGATGATTTCTAATTCTTTAATAAAAAAGCATGAATTTTAGGATACTTACAGTAACAGCAAACATAATAAAGAAAGCATTAGTAAAGATCAGAATATAACTTTGTTGATCATTATTTAGTACATTGTTATGGTAGATAGGTCCTCAAAATTTATCTGTCATATTCTCCTGGACTGCTTTTTCTGGTAACTTCCTAAGGAGTAATGATGGTTTATACACAGGAGAAACTGTAGGGGTTGGGGAAGGGTATACTCATTGAAAATGAAACTATCATTTAGGATTTCTTATGTGACAAATGAACATAAATCTGGGAACTGAACACAAATTTATTTTATAATATTGTGGTTCAAAGATTAGACAAAAGCTGTTTTAGTGTGATAAAAATTAAAGACATCAACAATACTCCATTTCTTTTCTCAAAATCTTTGGGAGAATGTTTTCTGGGCATTCTGAGCTTTCTCACAGCTGCATATATTTCTTGTGCTTTTATCTTACAGCAATGTTATCTGTAATGTCAGTGTTAGATGTCCTCACAGTCCCTCCATGAAGCATCTCATTGTGCTTTTCTTTTCTTTCACTTGGGATGGTTTTTATGATTCCTGGCTCATGTACATGTTCTATGTACAGTCTTCATTGTCTATGACTCATCCTGACTGGTTATAGGTTTCAACAGGATAAAGATAGAAATTTCTGTGGGAGATTATCATAGAACATCTAAGAAAGAACAAATTAAAGAAATGCTACTTGGAACCAAGGATTTTGGATTTCCAAGTTTTGGTCCAGATGTAGAAAAGTCACAAACATGAATTTTATCTAAAAAGAAAAAAAAATGAACCTTATGCATGATACCTAAGTATTTGTTAACTATTTAACTATATTTGTGTGTGTGTGTGTGTGTGTGTGTGTGTGTGTGTTACATAACATCTTTGTCATACAGGGTACCAGGATACCTTGGCCAAATTCACACATTCCTGCACCTCTTGGCCATATTGTAAATAGACCATATCAATACTTCTTTGTTTTCTGTCAGCCTTAATAAAAGCAAAACAACCAAATCCCTTCTGGTTAACTGAACATCCCAGTCCACATCTCAGCTATTTTGGAACCTAGGTGGTAAACATTCGACAATAATTTTCATTCACACTTTAGTAAGAGTTTTGTGGTGGCTTCTAACCCAGTGAGATTCTTGAAACATAGATTTAAAAGACATGAATCTTGAAGATAGAAGGAAATCTGGAAGTCGATTATTATGAGACACAGCTAGAAGAAGAAAGAAATCAACAGTACTATCTTAGGACCAACAGCTAAACCGATGTCCCCAAGGACAGCAAGAGATTGTCCCTGGATGAAAACTACCTGTTAGGAAACTGATTCATTTGCATGAAACCTGGATTTATTCTTTAGGAGAGTTCTGCTACACAACCAACATTTTATATTTTATTGAAATACCTTGAAGCCTGCAATCACTCTAGTTTTAAAATATTCTAATGAATTATGCATTTGATAGCTTCACACTGGTAGATTTCTCTTATTAGAGTTTTTGTTAATGAGAAAATGCTCATTGGTGTTCTTAGCATTTTCCACTGTCTCTTAATTAGCTCTATTTCCAGGGATTCTGAGTAACGATTACTATAATAAACTAATACTTTAGGTGGGTCAAGGTTAATGTAATTCTAAACTGCCACCTCTACTCCACAGATTCTCAGCTCATTAGTGTGTGCTGGGTAACTTCATCTTTCAGCTTCATTTCATTAATACCACAAAAGCTTATTTTATCTACAATTGATCATGTTTGTTGATGACACTGTAAATTTGAGCCAAATTCAAATGTGATACATTTCTGATAGAAATAAATGGTAGAAAGGGAACTTTTCATATATTCTGAACATTCACAGAGTTGGTGAATAATAACCCAATTCTGGAGGCTTTAGAAAAGGCATTACACTTCTTTTCTTAATTATGCATTTTATATTTTATAATAGAAATCTGCATTATATCTATTTGCCAATAACTAATAGCAAAATAATCTAAAGGTGAAAAAATATCCCTGAAATTATGGACCCTTCTTCCAAAGCAAGTGTGTATTACTTTTTCTAAGTGCAAGGTTGAGGCTCTGTATTCAAATTCTTTTCACTGTTGAAACTATCCTGTTGGCAGGTTTGATTCTCATCCCTGATAAGTAGTGAAATGAAGAGGAGAAGCCATCCTACCTAATGTCTGTAGCTTGATAGAGTTAGTATTTATAATTCTTTCATTTACTATAATTCCTCTGGAGACAGAACAGCATGGGGATTAATCTCACAGAGAAGATTTTTTGGAATGATCTACTTTATTATACTGAGCAAATCTTGTCACCTACTAGATGTGTACACTAAGAACCTAAATTTATAATAAAAATTTATGGAAAACATAAGATTTTCTTTGTAGATAAGAAGGAAAAAAAAGTTGTTTAGAGCCTTGAAGAAGGCATCAGTGTGATCTTGAGATTGACAGGCAGAAATAGAAAATCAGCTGCTGAAAATTATAGTCTGACCTCCACTGACACACACACACACACACACACACACACACACACACACGAACACATATATGTACACATTCCACTTACACATACATACTCATCCATGCATACACTTCCTGACACATACATGAAAGAAGTATATAAGACAAAATACATAATTATAGAGAAATGCAAATAATCTAAAAACAGTGTCCTTGTATATAAAATCATTTACAAATTATTTTAAAAATATCTTTAAGTTTACCTGGAAAAATCAATTGGAAAAGACAGAAAATATTTACTTACAGAGAAAATGGGCTAAATACTCATTTTGAAACATAAAAATAACAAAATACAGAAGGATAAATGTAAACCTTGACTTGGCCTGACATAACTATTTTTAATAAAAGTGAAGTGAGTAATAGAAAAAGTTAGCAGCTTTTATCCCAACATATGTTAAGTATTCTCCTATGATTTTTAACTTCATGTTTACACTATCAGATTGCTTTCAGAATCTATGCAATGTATTTGAAATCACAAGATTTCACCTGGTGTGGAACTCACCAAAGTTCATTACACAGAAGCAAACAAAGCTACACTAAACCCAGGCATCTGCCTCAGGTTAGAGGATGTCAGCTGCTGAACATTAGCTTTCTGTCAAAACATCACAGAATAGATTAACAAGTGAAAATAAAATATATTGCCATCCTTTTTTTTCAATTTCAGGATCACATCAATTTTGAAATTAAAGCAAGGAATAAATATTTACTGTATTGTGGAACCGGGCACAGAGTGTGAATAAGGTTGATGTATTTGTAAGCTTTTGCCAGATGTAGTGAAGTTATGTAGTTAATGTCTTATTGGAATTAACTTTATGAAAGGAAAAGAGTGACAAAGTAGTGAACTCTCTTGAATACATAAGTTCACAGAGCAAAAATAATAAAGTCTAATATTTAAAAACTACCAAAAAAAGATACCTTCAAAAATTTAACCTTTGAGCTTACACATACACTCATGCAAAAAACTCTGGAGTGTTCATGTTAAATTTATTAAATTCTTTTCATCTCAGTAAAAGGTATAAATTCTTCAACCAACAATCCATGACTTATGGAAAAAGGCTAAAAAGTAACCATGGATAGAGAGCATGTATTTATTTAGTTAGTTAGTGAATTAGTTATTTTGTCCTAGACTTTATATCTTATTATCAGTGTGATACAGAAGGGCAGGGCAGGGCAAGGTAAGCTTCAGGGTATGGCCCCTTGGGTATGTCTGAACGTTTCTCTGGGCTACCAGCCTTGTGAAGGGGGGAGGAGTGTGAAATTTACACTTGGCAGTATTGTCTCATAGGACAGAAGCTGGATTTCAACATCAAAGTCTCAATTCTTCCCCTCTAGAGAACTGTATTAGGAAATATGGAAAGACCTCATTGGCAGGAAGGTGTTCAGGTTTGTGGGGGTGATAGAGACAGGGCTCTGGGGTCTGCACTCACTCTTGGGGAGGTCAGTGGGAATTTAACTTTCAATTGGCTTGCTGGAGTGCCTGGAAGAAGTGAGCAAGGAAGGGCTTGAGTAAAGTTTTAGATCTGGACTGATGAAGGTAAAGTGAAAATAAAAGAAAGCAGACAAGCATTTCCAGAATCAGAATTGTTCTTCTAATTATAGCAAAGAATGGCCACAATCTCTGTGGAAGTGGAGACTGTGTGTGGAAATTTGGGAGTCATGGAGTTTTCAGATGGAAAATGGGGAACTTTGGGGATGGCAAAATCCATCTGCAAGCCTATTTCCATGCAGTGAGGAAGTAGTATACACCAGGGGGCTGGTGTGTAGATCTACTTAGCAGGAGATTTCACAAGTGTCATCAGTCAGGTCAATGGCCTGGTCCACAGGTTTCAATTCATCTGATGTCTTTAGTTAATTAAGCCTTTATTTCAGACTCTGAGGACAGATTAACAAAAGGAGGAGACAAGTATTCTTCTATTGCCTACTTCCTTAGTGAGCTAAACACAGAGGATTTGGTTATATAGTCAAACAGATTCTCCAGGAAGGTTGTAGAGGGCAGGAATAGTAGAAAAGGGAGGCACAGATAAAAGCCTGTGAGAGGAGATAGGAGTTCATAGATAGGGCCCCATTTATAGGGTAGAGGAAGAATTTGTGTTGTGTCTCAGAGAGCTGAGATTATTTGGCAGAGTTGAGTAGAATTAGAATGGGAAGAATGTCAATAGTTGTATAAGTTGGAAGAAAGTAATAGCTCATCATTAGGGATTGTGAAAAGAGTATGGAGATGGTAAAAATCTGGAAAGAAGTGGAATTGTCTTGGGAGGATTTAGGATTTGGGAAGGAGTCAGTCATTTTGTAAAGATGTAGTCTGAGACTGGTGTGAAGTCATAGTGATGAGATGTTAGGAGCAACCCAGGACTGTTGGACAGACAGATCCAGAAGTTGGATGACTACATGGAATTGGCTTTTTTTTTTTTTTTTTTTTAGGAGCTTTTGAGTTCTGTTTAAGGGTGCTCAGCTGCAGAGATTAAAGTGAAATGCAAAAGTAGAGTCCATAGAAGGATCATAATCAGGGAAACAAGGAGAAAATTAAAGGGCTGTTTCGAGTGAAAAGACTGTTTTTCTTTGGGAAGACAGAGATTGTACAGAACCCTAACGGAGGTGAAATAAGCATGACCAGTGTATGAACCCAAGGGTTGTAGCACAAAGTATAAAACAATCCCTGAAGAATATTTTCCTTCCAGGACTAGTTATTGGTAACAGTGACAGGTGTTAAAGTTTAGGCACAAGAGTGTATGGAGGAAGGGCAGAAGTAGAGAAGGGGCATGGCATAGAGTTTGAGAAATCGGAAACCCAACCCTAGGAAGCTGGGTTTAATCCTTGAGGGGTTTCAGTCTCAGTTTACCTGAAAGACCTTTGCTCCTCTAGAGCATGCTGTTCTCTTCTCAGGTTATACAGGAGCCCTTGTGTACAGGAGGCCTGCTTGACCACAGATTCCTGGGAGAGTTTTACTGGTGGTGTTAAGTAGGTGCCTGTTTGTGATACAGAGTGGATTCTTCTAGTACTGAGGTGAGTGCTTCTAAGTATCCACCAGCCTTGTGTATGCAATAACTGTTCAAAAGTTACATAATACATATAAATTTATCTTTATAAATAACACTGGTAAAGTACAATGAGAACCCACCAAAGAATCCCTACAGCAAAACCCTCTTACAGGAGAACATGATTTGTTGACTCAGGGTATCACATTTTCAAATAAAATAAACTAATAGTAAAAGTATCAGATTTGATTCAACAGTTGTTGATCAAGAAAGAGCATGTCAAGTCTCAGAATGACCACTGTTCTACTGCAGGTCCATAAAGTTTACAATTACATGTACTGTTACAGTAAGGTCTTCGTGATAGGAAGTGTCTGTGTCCCTTTCATTTTGGCGGAGAAGTGGATGAATCTATGAGGAGAGATTATGAAAGAATTTATAGATTGAAAATCTATTCTCTACTAAAATTAAAAACCCTAAAAGAAATGGACAGCTTTCTGGACAGACACCAATTACCAAAATCAAATCAAGAGCAAATTAAAGACATAAACAGACCTATAACCCCAAAGTAAATTGAAGCTGTTTTTAAAAGTCTCCCAAATAAAAAAAAAGCCCAGGACCCGATAGTTTTAGTGTAGAATTCTACCAGACATTCAAAAAAGAACTAATACCAATACTCAACAAACTGTTCCATACAGTGGAAACTAAAGGAATGCTGCCAAACACTTTTTAAGAGGCCACAAACACCCTGATAACCAAGTCACTCAAAGATGCAACTAAGAAAGAGAACTACAGACCAATCTCCCTCATGAACATTGATGCAAAAATATTCAAAAAAATTCTGGCAAACCTAGTACAACAACATATAAAAAAAGTCATCAACCACGATCATGTAGGCTTCATCCCAGAAATGCATGGATAGATTCAAATCTATCTCCCTGCACAAAACTCAAATCCAAGTGGATCAAAGACCTCAACATAAACCCAGCAACACTGAACTTGATAGAAAAGAAAATGGGAAATACCCTCCAACTCATTGGCACTGGTGACCACTTCCTAAATATAATTCCAGTAGCACAGACACTAAGAACAACAATCAATAAGTGGGACCTCCTGAAACTGAAAAGCTTCTGTAAGGCCAAAGACACAGTTAATAAGACAAAATGATAGCCTACAGAATGGGAAAAGATTTTCACCAACCCTACAAGTGACAGAGGACTGATCTCTAAAATTTTTAGAGAACTCAAGAAACTAGAGTCCAAAACCCTAAATAACCAAATTAAAAAATGGGGTTCATTCAGACGAATTGCAAATGACTGAAAGGCACTTACAAAAGTGCTCAACATTGTTAGTTATCAGAGAAATGCAAATCAAACAACTTTGAGATACCACCTTACACCTGTCAGAATGGCTAAGATTAAAAACACAGATATCAGCCTATACTGGAGAGAGTGGGGAGCAAGAGGAACACTCCTCCATTGTTGGTGAGAGTGTAAGCTTGTTCAGCCACTCTGGAATGCAGTATGGTGGTTTCTCAGAAAACTGGGTCTCACTCTCCCAAAGGATCCAGCAATACCCTAAAGTTGCACATTGGCACCCCAAAAGCATTAGCTCAACTATGTTCATAACAGTATTATTCATAATAGCAAGAACATGGAAAAAGCTATCTCTCAATAGAAGAAAATATTAACAAACTGTGGTACATCTATACAATGGAGTGGAGGACTACTTAGCAGTTAAAAAAAAAAGATTTCCTAAAATTTGCAGGCTAGTAGATGGATTTGGAAACTATCTTCCTGAGCAAAGCATCACAAACCCAGAAAGATAAGCAGGAAATGTACTCAGTCATTAGTGGAATGTAAACTAAAAGCAAAGAACTCCCAAGCTGCAAAACATAACCACTGATTAGCTTGGGATCTGAAGAAACTTTAGAGAGACTTCCATGGAGTCCCCTGGGAAGAGAAAATAGAAAGAAGATCTCCTTAGCCAATTAAGAGCATAAGGGGTTGTAAACAAGAAGAGGTGGGAACAAATAATGAGAGGATATTATTGAGTGAGAGGATCAACAAGGAGGGTGAGGAAAAAAAAAAAAAAAGACATGGAGGTCTTAATAGAGGAAGTCAATGAGGGCTTGGAAAAAGACCGGGTGCTAGGGAAACCTTTAAGTCCTCACAGTATGTCCGTATTTATGTCTCCAACCAATAGCAAGGTGCTGCCTACCACCACTTCCCCTATAATTAAATGAATAACCACCCCAACTGCCATCACAAAACTTACATCCAACAATAAATAGAGGTAGAGGCAGGGATACATGGCTGAGCACTGGGCTGAGTACGTGGTCCAGCTGATAGCAAGGGAGGAGACTCTTTGTGAGCAAGGGGATAGGGATTATGAGAAAAAATCTCACAATGATGGCTGGTTGGAGCTCTTGGGAGCTCACTGAGTCAAGAACAGCCACCTGGGAACCATCTGAAAAAGGAACTAAGCCCTCCAAGGATAAGCAACTTTCCACTGACATGGGCATTATGTGGAGCTTCAAGGGGAGGGTTGAGACTGTGTTCCTGTGTATGGACTGGCACCTTAGAGCCATTCCCTCCAGAGGAACACCTAATGGAGTCTGGATGTTAGGATGAGGAAATCAGACTTGCCTGGAGTGGATGATGAGTTAATACAACTTGAGACCTCTTGCTCTTTCTAGGGAGAGGATGAGGAGATAGGGAGGGGTTGGGAGGGAGAAGAGAGTTGGATCAAGGGTATACATGAATTAAAAAAACTTTATTCTATACAAATAAATTTAAAAAAAAATTAAAAAAGAATGTACAATAAAATAATAGAGTTTCAAAGAAAAAAAACTGAATGCTCAGTAGGGAGTCTCTGTAGGCAGATGGCATAGTGGAAGATACTGTGACTTTGAAGTTAAAAGACCCACTTCAAACATTATACAGTGTTAGGGAGTTATTTTGTGACAGGAGATAGCATAAAATGTCACACATGTTTATAGAAACTGCCAGATAAAAGAATAACACTAACTACCATGAAGTGTTAGAGTCAAAATTATAAAAGCCACCAGCTTCATGCTTGTCAAAGACACTTTCAAGATGCTTCATTCTTTATCCATATTACTAGAGAAAAATCCTGCTAATCACGTTGAAATGGATTGTCAGTTTCCCAATGTGTCATAGATTGATGTACTCTTACTTTAAAGAATATGTGGGGCTAGAGAGATGGCCAAGTTGGTAAAGTGCTTGAATGCAAGCATGAGGCCCAGAGTTGGAAATCTCTAGCCAACATTTAAAAAGTTGCATTGGCATGATGCATTGGCATCACACATTGACTTGGTTGTAACCACAGAGCAGGGGAGGATGATTCCAGAAGATCTCTGTCAATTGTTGTCTAGAAAGATTATCCAGACAGTGAGAGCCAGGCTCAGGTATAAATAATTCTCAAAGAATAAGGTGGAGTATATTTGAGAAAGATAGCTAATATTGATCTCTGATCTCCACATGAATATGCATGAATGAATATGTGCCCATATGCACATGCAATGCAATGCGCACACACACATAAATGCAAACACAAACACATCCAGAATGTGTGTTTTCTTCCAAGGCTAGAGCTACTGTTGGATTTATTACTTACCCTGTTGAGTAACTGTGTGTATGAAGAAGACTTTTAGTTAAATAATTAATTTTTGGATTTGAAGTGTTTCCAATAGACAGATGTTCAAGGATATACCACTACCCTGTAGTGATGAGGAATGGTTATGTAAATCCCAGGAGGTGATGTCTAGTGTTGGATTTAGCCTTAAATACAATGTTGGCCCTTGCATCTCCCTCTTCTTCACTATCTAACGTTTTAAAAATCAAATTGCAACTCAAGCTCTTTTATTTACTATAAAAGCCAAAGCAATAGAAGATAAAATAGCAAGCCACAGGTGCATATGTTTCTCATTTTGATGTAATATTCATAAATCATTTAACTTCACTTTATAAATGACAACTCACCCAGAATTATATCTTTATTCAAATTATAAGACTTTTAGAACTGCAATGAGATTTTTAGTCAAACTTCTTCATTTCTCCAATAGAAAAATGGATGCTTTTTTTGTTCAAAATAATTTCCAGAAGTAGGATTGCACTGATAAACTGTCAAATAGGTGGAGAAAATGCACCCACTTAAAAAACAACAATTTGAAATCAAAGGGACAGAGGACCTATTTTCCCTCTAGGAGGCTTGCCCTGATATCCACCAGACCAGGCCTCTGTGGGCTTCATGAATGATGGCCCGTTTCATCCAACTTACAGGGACTTCAAAAATCAGTAACTTTCTCAAAATTAAGAGGAAACTGAAGTGAGAATATGGGTGGGTTGCCTTAAGGAGGTCATGGCTTTGGTAAAGCCATAAACTTGCAATGAAAGGCTATAAACAATATATCAAATATGATTTAAGTGTAATTTATTTCTTGGGACCTAAAAGATCTATGTTAATGGATTGTAATCTACGACAGGCCTATACCTTAGTAAAGAGTCACAAAAACAAATTACAAGAAAATAATAGCTAATAAATATAAATTTGAAAATATTGTCAATTCTTAAATGACCTAATGCAAACTCCTACATGTTTATTTCAAGTATTCACTTACTTGAAGCTGATTCATGGGACACTGTGTCTTGACTAGGGACCTAACACTGTTCAGAGAGACACTGAACGTTTGGTTTAAAAGCTAAACACAATTAACTTTTTATACTTGCACTGACTCTAACTTCTATGACATGACCCGGTCTCCTTTACCACAGAACACCCACAGTAATAGAACATCTCACCAGACACCAACAGAACAGCGAGACATCCAAATCTCTGAAATCATAAACCAAATCTAATATTATGTCTTTGTAAACCATTTATCACTGTTATTCTGTTACAGAGTTGGGAAGCTATCATAGCCACTAAATTTAAATACTTAAAAAGCCATTCTTGAATATAAAAAATTATAAAATATTAAAGAAAAATATGTAAAAATAATGTTTTGGAGAAAGACTCAAAGGAATCTTTATAAAAATCTTTATTTCCATTATTCTTAAACAACTTTAGTTGATGTTTCCTGGATTTTTAATTAACATCTCCATAACATACCGTATACTCTGACAGTATTTTCTTTTACTGGACTAGATTTACAAACAGTATGTGCAATGTTTTCCATTTATTACCTTTACAATTTGCTTTTGAATTGTATCTTTAATCTTTTATTATCATTTTCTTAGTTTTGAGGTGAATCAACTATTAATACTTTGTTCCTTGCATTTTTTTCCCTTGCATTTGAATAATTTTTCAATTTGGCTTTATGATATACAGTTTGAAATTTTCAATGGCCATTTCAAAACTGCATATTAAGTTGGTGTTTATCATATCATGATCAGAAAGTAGTTATTGATGTTATTATATCATTTATAAGTCGATGTAAACATTGAGTACTTTGAGAGTGAAAGGGAGAGATTTATGTGTTCTAATACTTTGCTCTAATTCTACAAATTCAAACATTATACTAGGTATTAGTATATTGAACTTTATTGAATAATTTTTAGAATAATTTTAACATTTATTTTACTATATTTACTTAATAACAAAGATTAGATTTATTTTCAAGTTCAACTAGATGTCCTTTTATTTTATAGTAGAAGCTATATTGTTATTAATTTTTTGTTTTAATTCTTGCTGAGAAATATCTAGACTCATCACATTTAAATAAAGTCTCATATTTGAGTCACTTTGTTTGTTTTCTTGTATGTCTTTTATATCACAGTAAAACACTCATAGTACTGGAATGGATGTACATAAAGGCTTTGTTGATATGTAGTATAAATATGTTAGTCTATCTTTAATATGTTCTTTTTGTTGAAAATCACATGTTGATCAGTTTCTCTGTAATGTGCCAGACACTATATTTTAGATATAGTGAACAACATCTTTTGTTTCAATAGTCTCCCTTTACCATTCTACCCTTTGACAATGCACAATTGATTAAAGATGAATATTACATTAGATGATTTACAAAGTAGTACGATGGGTTGATTTGGTACATGAATTGCAATTTGCTAAATGATGGTGCATAAAGTTTCTCAAGATTACCTATAGATCATTTTAAAAATTATATTCTTATTTTTATGTGTATATGCTGGTATATAAACACAGAAGACAAGAAGAAAACATTATATATTAGAAAGATAGAAGTACACATGGTTGTCAGCATCCATTAGATTCTGGGACTTAAACTTTTGTCTTATGCAGGAGTAGTATGTATTCTTAACTTCAGAGCTATCCCTTCAATTTTCTGATATCTTATTAATTTTTAAATATTTTACTTACTTTACTTTCCAGTACTATCTTTCTTAAAAGTATTCCTTTAATAATATGTAAAGCACATAAGTAAGTAAATCATAATATAAAGCAAAATAAATTCTTTAATCAAAAATGATGGAACAAAATAAAAAATTCTACTTAAAAAATAAAGAACATGGCCAGTAAACATAAGTTCAACAAATCTATTTATTAGGAAAATGAAAATTAAAATTTAACTAGGTTTACATCTTAACCAAGTGAGGACTGTTGTTACACAGCTAAACTAATGGCAGCAAATGTTTGTAAAAATATGTGGAAAGAAAAGTTCTTTTTGTACTTCTGGTAGGAAAAGAAATTTCCTCAGAAAATATGGAAATCACCTTGGAATTTTCTCAAGAAAGTAAAAATAGAAGCCTCAGATGATCCAGCTACACTGCTCCTGGGAATGTACCCAAGCAAGCTAAGAGCATCACACAAAGACTTCTCATCCAACTGTATTGTATCACTAGTTACAATAGTTGAGTTACGGGATCCTCTGAGTGTCCATCAACAGACAGAAAACAAAACTTGCTACATATGCACAGAAGAGTTATATTCGGTCACAAAGAAGAAAAGAGTCATCACTGTGAGAAAATGGGTGGTAACAGATTACATTAAGCAAGATTATCCAGATAAATATTACTTCTATGGCATCAATATTACCTCTGTTTCTCTCTCTCTGTTTCTCTCTGTCTCTCTGTCTCTCTGTCTCTCTGTCTCTCTGTCTCTCTCTCTCTCTCTCTCTCTCTCTCTCTCTCTCTCACACACACACACACACACACACACTTGGGAAGAAGAATGGAATTCACATTAATGGTAGATAGGACCCAGGGAGAATAACAAAAATGTATATGGTAAAAGTATAAAATATTATTAAATAAAACTATTATGAAAAAAACTCACTGATTTGTATAATGTATTATATATATAAACCTAATTTTAAAAATCTGTCACCTTCACTTCATAAGGCAGCTCCTACTAGACTATGTTTTACAGTTTTTCAAAGCTACTGAATCATCCTTTCAGCAATTTATCTACAGGAAACTATGGAAGATTCTCTCTCACTTCTCTCCCCTCTTCCACTCTCTCCTCTCTGTGGCTGATCTAATAAATCAAGATCACTCAGACTGAACTTACTGATGCTGAGGTTGGAGGCTTACAGCCATCTGCTACCATGCTTGGTGTCTGTTCTTTATTGTATACTCATGACTGTGTGTTCATTATCATAAAATCATAAAGCAAAAGCAATCATGATGATAAAATTGAACCCAAACTTTACTTTCTCTCTTAGTTAATTTTTGCCAACTTGACATAACCTAAAGTCACCTTTCTGGTAAAAGGGAACCCCAGTTAAGAAATTGCCTAGATATGATGCCCTATGGTTCTGTCTGTGAGAGATAATCTTGATTTGGGAGGGCTCATTGAAGGTAGAACTGGATTTTACAAAAACATCAGCTAAGCATCAGTTTTGGAATGAGCTAAACTGAGAGCCAATAAGCAGAATTCTCTCATGGTTTCTATTTTAGTTCCTGCCTTGACTTCCTTTGGTAATGGATTGTGACTTAAAGTGTAAGTAAAATGAAGCCTTTCCTTGTCAAAGATCAGGTGATCCACTTGTCTGTTTTTATGCTAATACCATGCTGTTTCTATTATTATAGCTCTGGTATAGAACTTGAAAAATATGCAATGAAAAAATAAAGCATCTTCAACAAATGGTGATGGGATAACTGGATGTTGGCACTTAGAAGAATGTAGTTGCATCCATATCTATTGCCCTGCACTAAACTCAAGTCCAAGTGAATCAAATACCTCAATAAAAATCTATTTATACTAAACCTAATAGAAGAGAAAGTAGGGAGTAGCCTTGAGTGCACTAGCGCAGAAGAAAAATTCTTGAATCAAATACAAGTAGCACAGAGAAATTGATGATTAAAAAATAAGACTACATAAAGTCAAAAACTTCTGTAAGACAATGGACATTATCAATAACACAAAAGGGGAAGACTACAGAATGGGAAATGTTCATCACCAATCCCACACCCTGAATATATTTCCCAAATATATAAAGAACTAAAAAACTAGACATCCAAACACCAAATCATCCAATTAAAAATGAGGTACTGATATAAACAGAGAATTCTTAACATAGAATCTTAAATGGCTCAGAGACATTTAAAAAAAATTGTTCAGTATGCTTAGCCATCAGGGAAATACACATGAAAAGAACTCTGAGATACCATCTTACACCTGCCACAACGGATAAGAATAAAAACACTAATGACATCCTATGTTGAAGAGGATATGGAGTAAGGAGAAAACTCCTTCATTTCCAGTGGGTGTGCAAACTTGTACAGCCACTTAGGAATGGTGGCTTCTCAGAAAACTCAGAATTGGTCTACCTGAAGAGCCAGCTATATCAATTTTGGGCATATACCCAAAGGATGCTCACTTATATCATAAAGACAGTTGTTTAACTATGTCCATTCAATGTTATTTGTAATAGGCAGAACCTATAAACAACTAGATGACCCTTAACCAAATAATAATAATAAAACATACTTAGACAATGGAATATTATTTAGCTCTAAAAAGCAATGGCAGTGTAAAATTCATAGGAAAATGGATAGAACTGGAAAAAACCATTCTGACTGAGGTATACAGACTCAGCAAAACAAAAATTGCAGGCTCTCACTCGTAAATGGATATTAGCTGTAAAGTAAAGTATAACAAGTCTACTATCAACACCTTAGAGAAGCTAGGTAACAAGGAAAACCTTAACAAGGACTCATGGATTTTTTTTTTTCTGTGAAGGGGAAATAGATATTCTGTGTAAACTGGAGGAGGAGATGATGAGATCATGAGGGATAGGGTTGGGTGCCTTAGGGGCAAAATAATGGGAAGAGCAAGAAAAAAGATGTCTTGATGGTGGTGTGTATTTCAGGTTATGGAGAACCCTGCTTCCCAAGAATTCACAAAGATGACACCAACTAAGACTCCTAGAAACAATGAAGAAGGTACCTGAACTGATGCCCTCTTTATCTTTTGTAATTGGATTGTTGCTTATTTATAAACCACTTTCTCGTATATAAACTGAGAAAATTTAACAGAATTGTTTTCCATGATAATCAAAGAACACAAACTTCTTGCCATGTTTATTCTTGAGAATTTAGTCAATGTGTTTATTTTTTTTAAATATTTCTTTTTTGATACAAAATTTTTTCCTCTGTTCATGCAAACACCATACATTTCAGAGAAGTTTTTCTTACACAAGTCAAATATTATTGTTTGTAACTAACTTTATTCAAATCTCATGGCATTAACAATCTACATAGAATTCTCAATTCTGATATTTACTTGATATGATTTCTTTACTATATTTTACAAAAGCTAATAAAAGCATTTATGTTTCTTGGCATCATCAGTTATACATAATTTATTCAGGTGGCAGCTTGAATGAATTGTGTGATCAGGAATCATTGTCTTCCATGATTACACTGTTCATTGCACATTTCTGAAATAGCTAAGCAGACGATATATTTGAGAGTCATCCTGAATATTCTTTTGCCTAGATGGAAAGTGTATTCTAAAGATTTATTTTGATGCTGAGCTTAATTTCATTACATTCCTAATCATCTGTCTTCATTCATTAAAAAAATTCTCATTGACATGTGTGTGTGTGTGTGTATGTGTGTGTGTGTCCATGTGTACTCCTGCATGCCTGCTTGTGAATATGACTGATCCTATGACATATATGTCCCTAGAACTCCTATGGAGGTCAGAAGACAAGCTTGGCTGTGGGTTTTCCAATTCACCTTATTTGTTGTTCTTTTGCTGTTCAGCGCAATATAAACCAAGCTGACTCCCATAGAGTACCTGGGGCTTCTCCCATCTCTGTTTCCCATCTCCTTGACTGGGATTACAGACACATGAGCTATAGTTTTCAGCTTTTGCAGGGATATTTAAACCTAAGTTTTCTACCCAAGTGGAGAGCACTTTTACCTATTTAGCTAGATCTCCTCACCTCATCCTTTTATTAATTTTGATTATTGTAGATAAACATCTACTGTGGAAAGTTGCTTTAAAATTTCCTAAACATTGTAGAACTCTGGCTATCTGTACAGCAGTTTATAAGAAGCTCAAGTAAAAAGAAAATGATATTTACATCTCTCTACATTCTTTCATTGTAGAAGTACATCTACTTTTGGGTATCACTTAACCAAAACACATACTTTAAGAGAAAAGCAAATTATATATAATGAAGGTGCTCCTGGAAATACTTAAATAAGAACTCAGGCAAATTTCTTCCTATTGGTCTTATAACATATTTGCCCCAACTGTACTCTTTTTGACTTTTAGAGATCCATATAATACGAAAGATGAATGATATATCAAAGATAGATAAATGTAAGAACTCAATACATTGTGGAACTGATGGACACACCTGTTTTACATATCTACCTCAATTTCCAAAGTATTTAATTCTTTTTTATTTAAAAAATGTTAGTGTATGTCTACTGTACGTCAACTTTCCGTTAAGTATTGAAAGTGGTAGAAAGAAAAATACACAGTCCACTCTTAGCATCATAATTGGCTTTAGCAATGCATGTTACATTTAACAGTACTGACATATTAGAGAAATCTGAGAATATAATGAAATTACACGTAATTTCATCCATGAGAAACTCTAAGCACATCTAGAAAATTGTTCCAATTTGAGTCAAAACACCACAATGGAAAATACATACTTGATATATTTGCTCTTGCTACCATTCACTGAATGGGCTCTTAGCATCACTGAGCCACATCTTACTGTCAAGAAGAGCATCCAATTTCATGCTGTCCTTCCATTTCTTCACAGTTAACTGGCTAGCTGAAGTCTTCCTGTCTTCCTGTTCTAAGCTGACTTCCCCTGATGCCATCCTGTCTGATCGCCTGCTCCAATACTTATAATTTGCTTCTAAGTAATAAAAGGCATGTTAGAGGGGTGGAGATACTGCTTCAACTTTCATCATTTATTACATGACAAATGGTGAAAAAAAATGTATAACTGAAGCATTGTTAACTTGTGTCTTAATGGCTTTTCTATTGCTGTTAAAAGACACCATGACCAAGGTAACTTACAGAAGAGTTTATTGGGGCCTATAGTTTTTGAGGGTATTCCATGACCATCAAGGATGAGAGTATGACAGCAGGCAGACATGGTACTTGAGCAGTAGCTAACAGCTTATATCTTGACCCAAATGCACAAGACAGAGAGAGAGAGTAACATAGATGACATGAAGCTTTGAAAACTCAGAGCATGCCCTTAGTTATCACCTCCTCCACAAAGCAACACTTCCTACACCTTACCAAATAGTTCCACAACTGGAAACACAGTATTCAGATTTATGAGCTTATGGGCCCATTCTTGTTCAAATCACCCTGGTTCATTGTAATTGTAAAGACATAGCATTTAGAATGTGATCAGGTGAAGCCTTTTAAAAGATAGTGTAGATGAAGTCATAGATGAAAAACTCATGGCTACTTTTCTGCTCATCTCAAAGGAGCAACAGTTGTTCTAAGAACTCCAGTATTTATTATTTTATTTTCATTTCTTAGTCTTTTGCTATGTGTAAATGTATGAGGCCTTTTGAAGTTCTTGTCTTTTCTAAAATGCATATTTAATCAAAATTTGCAAATGTCATGAGCCAAAATATTTTTCCTCACTGATTTCATGGGTTTTCTGTACAACTGTTCATAATGAATTCTGTTCATAAGTGATTCTGCTTTTAAAAATATTATTCAATCTAGTTGCAGACAATAAATTTGGGTAGAATGCAGTTTATGACTATACATAATCTTTACATACTACAAAGGGTTAAAATACTTTCAAATGGACTTTGATACAGATGTCAGTTACCCTCACAATCATTTTTTTTTCAAGACACTTTAGAGGTTTCGTGGTAAAATCCAAGTGGTATACATTTCTTTCTTTTATGGTGCCTGTCTTTACAATCAACATGAGCTCTGTCTGATCCTTTTTCTTTTTCTTTTCTTTTTTTTGGAATCGTGAACTATTAATGGATTTTTTGAATATCTGTAATAATACTTTTGTATACTGTAAAGATTTGTCACTTGGTTTAATAAAATACTGATTGGTCAGTAGCCATTCAGGAAACATAGGTAAGTCAACAAAATTAAGGATGATGAGAAAGAGATGAGCAAACTCATGAGCCACCAGCCAGATGCAGAAGGAGCAGGAGATGAATGTACCATGTTAATAAAAGTACTGTCACATAGCAGAGTGTAAGTAAGAAATATGGTTTAAGTTAAAATGTGAGAGTTTGTTTGTATAAGCCTTAGCTATTGGCTGAGCACTTATATTTTACATTAAGCCTCTGAGTCAATTATTTTGGAAGCAGCTGCTGTGTATTTTAGAAAAGACAGGTAGGCAAGATAACCACAAGAACTTCTTCTTTTGTGTTTCTGTCCTGTACACTTCTATACTTTGGGTATAAATAACTAGTTTTAATATTTATACCCATATTTAAAAATCACCTCTTGCAGTCTGACTATTATTAATTGAGACATTGGGCTCCAGATGTCTGTGTGGTGCTGTAATGAGATAAACTGAGGTTTGGGGATCCACTAAAGGTGATTGTGCATGAGATTGAGTTCTGAGCCTAGAAACTAGGGAAGGCTGTCTTCACCATAATGCACCTGCCAGCTACTCAGTCTTCAATGCAGCAGTGTTGAGAGATGAGATATAGTAATAGTTTATTTGAACAAGAGGCTCTTTCTTCACTAATGTGCTAATGACACCTAAACACTGTGGGCTCCAGGTGGGAGAAGTAGATTCATTATAATCTATAACTCTAGATTTGTGATCAAAAAATGAAGCTGAGAATTTTTTTATATGGGTAAAGACTTTGTATGCCTCTTTATTTCTCAAATAAAGGTCTTTCTTAATCCCTTCTTTCGGCATGAAATGGCACAGTAGATGATCGCAGCCTTCACAAGAGCCTACCTCTTCCCTATAGTCCAGAGTCACTGCATTTCTATTTATAACACATTTTTTTAGTCTTCACACTTGGTACAAAAATAGTCATAATCTGTATGAAAACACAAAACAAACTAAGTATACATGTCTCTGTATATTGTTCTCCATCTATAACTTCCCTAATATAAAAGGAAAACACACCTAGATAGAAAAGATTCTACTGGGTTCAGCAAAATCAAGTCAAAGTTTCAGAAAAAGAAAATAAGGTCAGCTATAAGGACAGACATTAAGGTCTCCTTACATTGGCTTAATATTCTTCTGTATTGAAATTACAATTAAGTCATATTTGTTTTAATTTTGCTCATGATATTTACATTATTATCATTAACCAGTTGTCATGCCTGTTTCTGACTCAGTAGAAGCCCTCCGTAAAGATCTTCATCATACTCCCAAGCCTTATTAGGATCAGCACTCTCATGTTTTCCTACATAGCTCTACCTTAAGAATATACCTATAGACCACCATAGGGGTTACCATATCTGTGCTCATTGTTGATTTGATTTGAAATAAGGACTTTTGCCAAAATGAGCAAATTTAGTCCCTTCTTTAGAACTTTAGAGTTTGAGAAATCAAGAGGCATACAAAGTCTTTGTCTATATAAAAAATTCTGTTTCATTTTTTGATCACTGTGGTTTATGTAGATTTAGTGTGAGAAGTAATAAAGCAAGAATCAAGGATGGAAGCAAATGATGAAGACAAAAGGAAATGATAGAAGCATTTGTTCCTGGACCAACTTTCAGCCTTTTGGTTTTGTTTCTTGTTTGTCGTGCCTTTCAAAAGATAGTGTTTCTCTGTTCCCACTTACCAGTATTGGGTTTCTGTCACTTGCCACCAATGGAATGCTAATTAACAAGCTGGCTGAAAAGTCACAAATAAATGAACACACATCATTTATTGGTCTAATTTTTTTGTACTATGTCTCCCAAGTTTACAAATGTAATGATGTTTTGGGGTCTTAATGATCTTTCTATTCACAAATATTCTTTAGCTATTAATAACTGGTCAGAGGACCAGTGAGGCTAACCAAATGACATGAGTGAAAAAAGGAAGAAGAGGTCACAGATCAAGCTCTCCTCTACACAGAGAGGCAATATGATTCAACTTAAGAGTTTATTTAGTACACTGTTATATGTCAGTGATGGTAGTGGTGAGTGCTCATTGTCAAGGTGGCAAAGTCTAGAATTGCTGAAGGAATAGGCAGGCCTCTGTGCACATCTTTGAGGGATTATTCAGATTGAGTTACATGAAGTGACAGAGTCACACTAAATGTGGATGGCATAACCCAGTGGGTTTTAGATTGAACAAAAAGGAGAAAGCAGGATGGGCACCAGCCTCCACCTCTCTCCTCCTCTATGACACTGGGTGCAATGTGACCACCTTCCTCAAGTTCCTGCTATTGTGATATTCCCAATGTAATTACCTTCACATTGTGAGCCAAAATAGCATTGTCCTTCTTAAAGTTGTCTTTTCCAGGTACTTTTCACAGCAACTAAATACATGACTAAAGCAGTAAATCTTACCTATTCTCCCCTTTTAAAATACATTCATATTGTATTTCTTAGGATTGCTTCAACTCACTGTTCATCTAATTCAAAATTCCAAATACTGGAACTAAAGTGCAAGCTAGACAACTATCTCCAAATGATTCAAATAAGCTGACAAATTGTGTAAACTATATACCTCAATTGTCTCTTAATATTTCTTGTCTCTGTAGAAGATATCATTCTAGCTTTGTGTATGACTTTCCATCACGTGCCCAACAGTCACACAATAAATGTTTGTTGAAATGAGAGGAAGAACAGGAGCCATGTGGTTGTGAAAAGTGGTGCTTGTGATGAAAGTCACACTTTAGTATCACACTTAACATCTGATGACTAAAACCCTTTAAAATATTGATAAAATAAAAATTCAGTGCTAATTGGAATTCTCTATTTTGACTGTCAGTTCTCTTATTTAAAACATTAGAAGTGGCACCATGTATAATTGACTGTGTAAGAGTGCAAACCATTCTGAGGTGTTATGAATATGCTTACGCAAGTGTAGAGTTGGGACTGGGGATAAGAAGGCTTTCAATTTTGTGGGTTAAGATCACATTCTGCACTGTGCCTATGGGCCTGGCCGCTAGTCACAAAAATGCTTTGAGGATTTTTGATGATATAAAACCATCAGTAGAAAGAGATCAAAGGGTGGAATTTTCCAGTGCTGGGTCATGCATTTTAAAGGAAGATGCACCTCATAGAATTTCAAGGATGGAAGCAGCTAGACTCCATGAGAGGTATCATCTACCTCAAGATGGTGAGGAATCAAACAGATGTTCCCTTCAGATCAACAGGAAAAGGGAATTAGGATCTTGAATACTAACTTATCAGGTTTTTAAAGCTAACTGAAGGGCCATTGGTTCATACAAAAAGGCAACATTACTAGACAAAGCTGTGATATAATTTATGCTATTTTTAGTGTTTTTTGATTCATCATAGGTTAAAAAATAAGAAATGTAGTTTGTGTGTGTGTGTGTGTGTATGTGTGTGTGTGTGTGTGTGTGTGTGTGTTGGTCAGGGTGTCATGTGCATGACACCACCTTCATGGGTACAAAGTTCAAGCAACAACTTTTACAGGGTTATTTTCTTCTTTTATCATATAAGTCCTATGGTCAGAACACTTAAAGTCAGGGAAGGTGGCAAAAACCTTTAAATTCACCAAAGAGTAAAAAAAAAAAATTAATATAAAATGTTATTAAATATATTTTCTATTATTGTTTCTAAGTTACTACATTAGATTTGATGTAACCAGTGCACATTTTTAAGCAATGTAGGATGCCCTCAGAGAAAATTACATGACAAAATAAAACAGAGGACCAAAATCTAGATCCAGCTACTGAATGACAGATGCCCCATGTGATACCAGTGAACACATTTAACTTCAGTGTTAGTGATTGAAGCAGCTCCTTGAGCATGCTCAGCCTACCACTGTGCTGTACCATCTGTCCTGGTGATTATATTTTTATCTTCAGGCCTAACTGATTTGTTAAGAGGAATTCTGCAAAGTTTCAAGGACATAAAAGCTAGCGTCATCAGAGAAGAGGGATGTCTCAATTGAGAAAAACAGCCCATAGGAGCAGACTGTAGGAAAATCTGTAGGGCATTTTCTTAGTGAGTGATTGATGCTGGAGGATCCAGCCTATTGTGGGTTGTTCCATCCCTGGTTGGTGGTCCTAGGTTCTATAAGAGAGCAGGCTGAGCAAATCATGGGGAGGAAGCCTGTAAATAACACTCTTCTACAGACTCCATATCAGATCCTGCTTCTATATTTCTGCTGTGTTTGAGTTCTCACCCTGACTACCTTCAATAATGGAACAGGAATTAGAAATATAAGCCAAGTAAAGACTTCACCTCTAAGTTGCTTTGGTCATGACGTTTCATCACAGCAGTAGTAATCCTAACTAAAACAGCATCTCAAGAAAATAAGGAAGGGCCTCTGACCTAGTCACACATAAGCATAAACACATGTAACTGTAAATACACATGAAAACAGATACACAATATATGCATATGCATATGTAAAAATAAAAGACATAATAAAAACTTGTTAAACATAAAATCTCTTTTCTACTCATTTCAATGAATAGGAATGTTACCCTTTTATTTGTCTAAGCCAGAAGAAATAGGAGTGTTGACTGAATGAATTGCCTGTTTTTCTTTCCACTCTTTCCACCATTGAGGTGTGTGTGTGTGTGTGTGTGTATGTGTGTGTGTGTGTGTGTATTTGTGACTGTTTGGTAATGTTCTTGGCATAGATTTCAGCTAGAATTGGCAAACTATTTGAATTGTTTTTGTTTTCCTTTAGTATCTCTTTGTAGAAAGACTGGCACTCAGTCTTATTTTGACTTTAGGCTCTGTGTACTAATGGTGCAATTTCTGAGAGCCAAACCACAGAGAACCATAAAACTTGTCTTAATGGGATTTTACTTTGAGCACCATCTGTAACTAGGCAGGGGGCTTCTCCATTGCTCTGATGTTTAGGTGAGTGTCCCAGGTTCCTTATGGCCTGAAGCTTCATGGGATCCACTGAACACTGGAGAATCCTCAGAGGATGCCCAGGTGTGTGCAAACATTTGCATGCACAACATTATCAAATGCATCAGCAGTTCTGAACATAGAGACTGTATCTTTACTGCAAGTTCTTTTCATCTTTTGTTATTTTCTTTCCATTGCACCTGTTGGTGCTATGGATGCAAGGGCAACCCAATCTAGAGGCACAGAAGTAACCACAGATGCCACACCAGAAGTGTGCTGACAGCACCATCTGTTTCCTGCTATTCTCTCTGGCCATTGACTTCTCTGGGAGATTTTCTTCAAACTGGTTGGGACAATCTTAAGGCATTTTGAGTGACATATGGTGTGCTTTCCCAGTACTGATTTTGGCGTGCTTTTATGTAAGGAGCAGGAGATGGGAAAACAAAAGGCCATATTGAAAAGTCTGGACTTGTTTCTTTACTAGACAGCCAGGAGTCCTTCCTGTCCTTAGTTTCCTAGTCTGTAAATTCAGGACAGATTTTTTATAGGCTGGCTTATAAGGGCTTTGATGAAGGAGAAAACATTAAAAATAACTGTATTTGATGAAAGGCTGTGTAAAAATACATCATAATCATTATAATTTTTTTTTTAGTTTTTTTCTAAAATGGAATCTAGATCATTTCTTAGTGTTGAGAAGGAAGGCATCTTCCACCTGCCATAGTAGTAATTGCACATCTTTTGTAAAAATTACCTATGAACTCTTAAATTGTGTGTTTGTGTGTGTGTGTGTGTCTGTGTATGCATGTGTATGTGATTTGTGTATATATGCATATGTGGACTTGTATGTATATATATATGTATACGCACAGATGAGCCATCCCTCCAGATGGGACCATATTTGATTTTTGAGAAATGTTATGTTGCTTTGAAACTTTATTATTCAACAGTATCTTGCCCACGATAGCAAAAGTGTATAGGATAAAGAAATGAATACAATAAGAAAGAAACTGAAAGAAATGGGCAGAGAGATAAGAATTTATGGACGTAAAGTTTAGAGGGGGCTAGCCTGAAAGCTCAGTTCTTGAGATACTGGATACTCACACTAAAAACTTGGATTTAATTACTAGCACCTCTGTGACAACTCACGACCACCTTTAACTCTTTCTAGGGAACCAAAGTCCTCTTTTGGCACTATGTGAAACCTCCACACAGTGCAAAAACATTTGTGTAGTACTTACATAACATACAAAAGTAATGAAACAAATAAAACTTTTAAGTCAAACAAATATGCATATTAAACAAAGAAACACCTGTAGATGTCAATATTTAGATAAAAACAACACAACAATAACAGCAAATACCTTCTGTAACAAAACAAAGGCAGTAGAAAAGAGAAAGCTATTTTCTTTTTCTCCATATAATCTCTTGGATTGGATCTTATTGTTCTGATATCATAGCTTTCTCACAATATCTTTGTGAATTCATAAGTGTACTGCAAAAGTGACTGCTGTGTTAGAAACTTGACAGTTCTTCCCTGTTCTCATCTTCTCTTCCTTCTTCTTCTTCTTCTTCTTCTCCTTCTCATCTCCTTATCCACCTCTTATTTACTATTGTTTCCTAACTATTTAATGTCTTTTTATATCCCTACCATTTCTTAAGTCGAATACATTGCCTTCTTCCTGGATATGATATACATATACTCATTAATATACATATGTATGTAATCATGTTTTACTTACCAAATTATTCCGAAGCTAAATAAAAGATAGTTCTGATCATTTCTCACCTTGAAGATTGCAAATAACAAATAAGATAGCAACATATTTTATAATGCTGAGATCAGTGACAATAGATAATTGGCAATGCAGAGAACCTCATAAAAATGTATCTTGAACTTATGTGACTTTAGGAGCTGTAACATTGGAGATTATGTCTGTAGCCAAGAAGCATTGTGTTATACCTGAACTCTGCAGCTCATACTAAATGTTATCAACTTCATAGAATGTCCATTTCACATAAAGACCTGCTGTTATAGAAAGGTTCTCCAAATAGTGGGACATTCCTCTAGAAGGGTTCAGTTTCAAAGTGGCTCAGTTATGAACTTCAAACTTGAGTTAATTAGAAGAAATCTTTTCCTTCTCGAAAGGTGGGAAAGTGCTCTTCCACTGGTAATTTTATAAGAGCTTTTACAAAGAGAGAAACTTGATGTCTTCCACCTTAAGTTGCATAGGGTTATTTCCTTAGTGATAGAGTGTTTCAATTTCCACTGGTTAAATATCTCATAGAAAGGTACTTGTTCTATTTATTCTCATTGAGTAAGGACATTGGACTAAGGGTTCATCAATATGAGTGGAAGTAATCAGCACCTATGTTATTCATAAGGGGAAGGAAATTCATGTTCCTACTGTATTTTCTGAAATTTATCTTTTGCATTACTGAACCTTATTTTTTCTTTTGTAACTGAAAGAGTTTCTGTTTATCAAAGTCCACAAGCAAGTTTTGGATACTTGATGCTTTCTGATAACCTTCTCAAACCGCTCAGGTATGAAGAACAAGAATACAGTATCGACAAGCTTCATAGTATATTAAACATATTTTGAACCCAATACTTTATCATTTAGGTTACATTCTTTTCTTGGTATGTCACATCTTCTGTGAAGGACTATATATATATATATATATATATATATATATATATGAATATATATATTTGGATATATATCTGTATATATACTTGTATATATATATGAAATACATTTTAAACCACAAAATTTTACATATTCAGTTGAAATCCACATAGAAAGTGTTTGTTAACATCTACATAGTCTTTAATGTTTGAAAACCTGGTTTTTGTATACTTATCTTAAATATCAAGTCAAAATGCTAATTGCAACAGAAAGTCAATACAATAATAGTAAATTAATGAAACTATAATATTTGAAAAGTTTATGAACTGTCATCAAGCTTTTACTTTATAATCAAGTAACAATCATTGGTTGTTACTCATTAAGGGAAATATATTTTCTTAAAAAAAAAACTATACCACTATACTGCTTATAATCTTGCAGCCATGATATATTATATCTGTCTTCCTATATTTCCAAATAGATATCTTTTGTTTCCTTACACTACCTACAAATTAATTAATAGTGGTGGAGGCTAGTCATTTGCTTTAGCATTGCCATAGGAATCAAATTTTACAGATTTGACTATGTGGAATAATTAAAGGAAGATAAATAGAATGGAGGCATGTAAAAAGAGAGAAGTGCTCATTATTTTTTGAAAATGTATTGCTAAAATTAGCCTCAGGTGTTAATAATTGCATTCCTTCCAGGACATCATACTTTAAAATAATTACGTGCAGGGTTTTGATCCATTGGCATACTAGCAATATCTGTTATGGTGACTGAAAACTGGCAGATAAATCCTTTCAGTTACAAGGTGTTGACTGGATCAGAGACTAACGATATAAATAAAAAAAGCAGGAGAAAATTCTAAGCCTGGCATTAGTGTCAAAATCAATGAATTACCTTTACCTGACACTGATTAGCATCTAAAAGGTCTAGTTCTAAATGCAATCAAGAAGTTTCTAGGAAAGGACATGAAAGTTCCATGCTGTACCCCAGCACCCCAAAGTTACATGTTTCCCTTCTCCACTTAACTCTAGTATTAATGTTAGGGGCTTAAAATATATATGGCATAGATCACCCTGGGCAGATGCTGCTGGGCTGAGAAATAATGTCTTCCAGGAGAACCTGAGACATTGATAAAGCCTGCATTGATTTAGCAGCATCCACTTTGCAGGCTCCTCAATTTATCAGAGCAGCTTCATATTAAATGAAAAGAGAAAACTTGATTCTGCAGTCAAGTCTTATGAGGATCTAAACAAATCTAGGTCTTTGCCTCTGTCACTCATGAAGTTTTTCATAAACTTCACTAAGGCTAAGTTATGTTAAGTGTAGTAATAATTAGTATATACATGGCACCTCCCCACACATGCATGTCAAATATATAGGTAGTTACCAGCGTTTATCCTATAATGAAAGACATTGAATTAGAAACCCGAGATCTGTCCTGTGATCAGAGATATGACATTGGAATTTGTGGATCTTAGTGTCTCATTTGAAAATGTCACTTGGCTATATTTTCAGATAACTAAAATATATACAATAAATTTCACTTAGGTCATCACAAGAATTTTCTTTTGTGATATGCTTTTTGAGTCATCCTAGCAACCATTTTCTCCAAATTCTCTGGTTGGTATCTGTATGTGTATTCAGAGTAGCCAATTTAAGAGTATCAGTCTGCCATCGGGTATTTCCAACTGGAAAGAAATGAACAGAATTTGGTTTTATAAATGAGCACAAGCTAGCTGTTGTCAGCACATCTCTGTCCCAGAAAAAGAAATATTATAAAAAATAATACCTTGTAGTATCACTTACAGAAAGCAAATACTGTGAATTTTTCGTGGAGTGAGGTCTATGTAAAAATTCTACAGGTGTGTATTATATCCAAGTCAGAGAAACAAAGGCTGCATCGAAACTATCAATACTAATATAGTACCAATATAGCTTAGTGTAGATTGAAGACTTCCTTTCTCTTCTAGGTGTGTGTAAATGTCTTAAATATGTGCGCATGAGTATGAGATGCATTTGCAGTATGCATACATGTGGAAGCCACAGGAGAAGTTGGTTTTCCTGCTATCTCACCTGGAGATAAGGATTCTTCCTGAACATGAACTAGGTTGACAGCTAGGATGCCCCAGACATCTTTCCAGTCCCTCCTCACCCTTGAACACAGAAATGTACATTAATATAGTAGGTTTGGAAATGCATATGATGTAGGTATGCCAATTTTTCTTTTTACATTGTTACTGGATATTCAAATTGTGATACTCAGGCTGGAGCCATTGAACTGGCTCTCTGCCCCATAAGTCTGTGTTTTAGGAAAATATAACAACAAAAAAGAAAAATGAGATGACATAAATTCTAAATTTACTTAAATATGCTCATTATTAAACATTCTGAATTAAACATCAGTTTACTAAGAATAGAAAAGAATGTGAACAACGATAATATAATTAATTGATTGGGTAGATGCACATTCATCAGTGCTTAAGAAAAGCATAAAAAGAAGTCAGCCTTGAGTAGCTCGATACTCAAACTATAAGTAATGAGAACTATTTTTTTTCAGGTGAAATTTCATACTACATGTGACAGAATATTGTTTTCACACTGCATTTTCTTATTCAGTTACTGAGTAATTTCTCATTCAAGGATTATAGAATCACATATATATATATATCAGTATGTTCAGTGACAAAAATAATGAGAAAGAAAGGTATTCAAAACACATTGTGAGAGCACACACTATTCAGACATAAAAGCAGCAATTTTCCTTGGTCATTTTATTTCTTGTGATCACAACATAGTTTCCTTGATAATCCACTAAAATATAACTTTATAACTCCCATCTCTAACTGTGACACATAGGACAAAATGTTTTGCAAATATTTTAAACTGATATAACTTGGATTTTGGTCCTTCATAATAACAAAAACAAGTAAAGGAGGGTTAGGCTTTATTTGTTGGTTTATTTTGGGGGGGAATACAATAATTTTATTTTTAATAGTCATCAAACTCTTTCCGAAGTGGTAAGAGTGGTAATGTCACACTAACAGTGTGTTAATAGCCAGTATTTTGTAGCCCATACAACATGTGGGACAGTATTTCAACTGACTATCCAAGTTACATAGAAGTATTGAATTCTAACTTAATTTGTAATTCAATAGTGACTAATAATATTAAGTTTTTTTCAGTTGCTTATTTTACAGAACTATACTTACTTTTCTTTATTAGGATGCAGTTCAAATGGTTTATATTCCCTAATTTTTTGAAAGTTATTTATTTACACATTTTGAATATTACTTTTTCATACATTCAGTTTTCAAATTTTTTGAAACATCTTCTTGAAGTGTGACCTTTGGCCATATATAGTGTCCTTTGACCAGCAGAAGCTTTGCAATTTGATAAATTATGTTAAGCAAAGTGCTCTCCCGTGAATAATACTCTAATTGTTCATCTAAGACAGTTTTGAAAAATACAAATTCACAAAGATACTGGTTCTTGCTGTCTTTCCAAAATTTTAGGGTTTGGTGTTGTACATGACACTATATGGTCCAGTGTCATTTCTTTTATGTCATACAAAACAAGAGTATAAGTAATTTTTAAATGTACATACATGATTGGTTATTAGTATTTAGAAGTATTCCTTACAATTCAACCTATTTTTTTTCTAAAACAGTGTCCATATTTTGAGGTGCTTCTGTCTTTTTTGTTTGTTTTATCTATTTATTGTTTTATTTATTTATTATTAATAAAGTCATATTTTTTATCCCTGTGTACCCTTGGTCAAACTCCCTTCTCCCTCCTGCCCTTTCCAGTCACTCTCTTCTCCATATCACTTTATCTCCTCCCCAGCATGGGCAGGAGAAGTCTCCCAAGATCCAGTTGTGGCTTAGTTCAGCATCCACTCCCTGCAGATTCGCTTTCCTCACCCCAAAATCAAGACTGGGTCCGGTGTTCCTCTGGAGGGAGTGAGATCTAAGGTGCTGGTCCAAGGTACAGCGTTTGTGGTTTGCAGCATGGACATGCTTTGCTTTTTGTTTTTTTGTGTAAAGTCCACTAACGAGTGAGTACATCCCTTGCTTATCTTTCTGGGTTTGTGATACCTTGCTCAGGAGAATATTCTTTAAATCCATCTATTTGCCTGCAAAAATTCCACTAGGACTAGTGCTCTACTATGAGATTTTTTTCCTCTGTCACGTCATAGAAGACAACACCACAACCAGCATGAAAAGACTCAAATTTTAATCTATAAACAAAAATGTCATTTGTCTTTAAGCTTTATTCTGCTTACGCATTAGGTAATTTTTCTTGAGTTTTATATGAAATGATATGTTGATTGTATTTGCTCCAATAATATTTATGTTTTAATTATGTGTTTTTGTGAATGTGCATGAGTGTGTTGCTAATGGAGACCAGAAGAAAATATCATAGCTGTCTGATCTGGAGTCACAGGCAGTGATGAACAGCCCAATATAGGAGCTGGAAACTGAACTCAAGTCATCTACAAAAAACAAACAAGCCAATAGTAAACAGAAAACAGCAAGTGCTTTTATCTACTGAGTTGTGTCTCTGCACTTCATTTCTCTCTATATTTAAGACCATAAAACCCTAATACTATTTGTACAGATTCTTGGATCTGTTCATCCTTTATCAGGACAGGAAACGTAAAAAAACCGGTGCTTTTCTTTATAATTGGGAGGCTTTTAATTGATTAATTTTACTTTGTTAGCATTTCTCAGAGTATTTTCTCTCCCTAATAACTAAAAATAAATCTGTTGGTGAGCTTAGCCTTCCTACCTGTACCATTTTACTAAACAATTTCTAATCCAGATTTTCTATTCAACAAGAAGTACACATCAGTTGTTCAACAGCTGTCATTCTTGCAGTCCTCGGTTGTAAAGTCCTGATTGACAAGTGTTAGAGACATTACGAGCATTAGTCTTGATTTGTAGAGCAATATAAAGAAAAAGCTTCATTTGGCACTCTTTTCTCAAGTTAGGCATCTGATAAGCACATTATATTGCTCTCTCTTTTTTTAATAGGAAGAGGTTTTGGATATCCTTGTATAATTGTATAATTGAATGAAAGCAGAGGTACACTATGAATGTGTTTATCTTTTTGAAAGATGACAATATTCTTTAGTGAATAAATAAACTTAAGTGAATACGTAAACTTAAGTAGGAACAAATAGTAAATATTTCTAACTATTCTAATGAGTTTTGTTGTTGTTGTTTTAGGTTTAAATCTTTCAGAATGTTTGCCTGAAATATGTCTGTCCTCCGTGTATGTGCAGTGCTGAGAGAGGTAAGAAATGAGCATCATCTCCCCTGGAACTGAAATTGAAGATTGTCGTTATCCAGCTTGTGTTACTGGAAGCTGAACCTGGGTTTTCTGCAGGAGCAACACGTGTTCTTTACTGTTATCCCAACACACTGAATCCCTCAAACTATTCTAATTTTAAATAAAATTTATGTTCGATATGTGTTTCCTTTACCTGATAATTGTGTTTCTACAACTCTAACCTAGTCTCTGTCATTGTGTATCAAAGATGAAAAAGAGGATATTCCTGTTGTTGAAGAAGGGGTACGAGTATAGCTAGTACAGTAACCTCATAGGCTATGTATCTTTACTGTTGTAAAAGTACACCTTATTTACCTCACAGTTACTGTAAATATCATACATTCCTTCAAAGAAAATTCATGAGAGGTGCACAATATTATAATGTAAATTTATGGCTCATTGGAGCCCTTAGGATTCTACTGAATAATTTATTAACATTTACTTTAAACAGGTCATTATTTAATAATTTTTATATATTGATTTCATATTTTTATAGAATTAAATAACAGTGAGCCTATTTAAATTAGACAAACATGGAGAGTGTCTATATAATTAACAAATATAATATTTACAAAAATAAACACACAGCTGAGTCAACTTTTATATAAATTTTAATACCTACTCACTGTTTTCCATTCTTGTTCTCTCCAGAACTGGGTCAAATTCTCAGAAAAAAAAGCTCAGATGGTTGTTTTAGATTTTTGGCTTAGAATTTGGTTTGTTTATTGAAAGAAATTGAGTTGAGTTAAAAAAATGAAACAAAATAAACAAAAATTTAAATTTTAAATGAATTTATTTGGAAATCACAATTTCAATGATAAAAGTAAAGTAAAGGAAAAAGATAAACAGCAAAGAGGAGTGGTGACATCATCGGCGGGCCTTACAAGTGGGCTGCATGTGCTTTGCAAGTGTATTTTCTGAACTGAAATGTATTTCACTTATTGAAGACAAAACACAGATATAAATTAAGCACATTCAGAATGCATTCAAATAAGAGTTCCATGATGAAGCATTAAGTTTTAGAGATAATTATTGCTTAGATTCCTGAAGAGATCAAATAAAATAGTATATATTTCTGATGCTTGAATTCCTGGGCTAACTTTTCTTTGCAATAAAAACACTGTTTAAACAGAGCCAAATTTTTACCAAAAACAGAACACACCTTTTTTATTGGAAAATTTCTCTGTCCAAGACATTTAATCTGATTTAGGTAATAATATTTTGTTAGTGAATGTATATAATGGTACATTATATTGGGAAAGCAACCAGTGCCCAAAAGCCAGAACTTTCTTTTAGTTTCTTCATCTATATGGTTATGATATTTAGAGTGTGGTATAATTTGCATATAATTCTCATGACAATTGGAGGAATACTATGTATGGGACCTAAGAATGTAGCTTATTTGTGGAATGTCTGCATAGTATGCACCATGAACAAGGCACTAGATTCCATTCTCAATTCTACACAAACCAGACTTGCAAACTCAGCATGAGATGGATGTGGAAGCCAGAGGATGAGAAATTTAACATTTTCTTAGCTACATAGTAATTTTGAAATCCTGTGTTAAATTACATCTTATCTCAAATACATGCAAACACACACACACACACACACACACACACACACAGAGAGAGTGAGAGAGATCTGTTACATTTAACTGAAATCTACATTTTGCTGTTTAATTGAATGGCACTGCCAGTCACTCATTTGTTTAAGTTAGAAACAGGAACATCACCCTAAAAGTCTTACTCATCTTCCTTCGCTCATGGTTCGTGGCAGCAGAGGTCACACGTGGCTTCCATACATTTCTCTTTCCTCCCATGTCTGTCTACGCTCAGGGCTGTTATTCCCTGTGCTGTACCTGGTCTGTTTCTGTATCATTTTGCTGTTATCTTTGATTTTGTTCTTAGTATCAACTCAGCTTTTTTTGTGAAGCCAACAAAAGATCACACTGACTTCAGCGCATTCTCTACTTTGAAATGAAAAAGAATGTTCCTTCTGTGTCAGTTGTGTTGCCTCTCAGGTCCATGCTTTCCTAACCCTTTTATGTATACTCAGACATCCTATCTTTCTCAGGTGCAAACCTTTCTGCTTTTATGCTGACAGTGTTCCTAAGGTCACTCTTCTGCTTCTCCTCTACATGTGTCCTCACGTATGTGCCTCATGCCACTTTCTCTAGTCCTCAGTTTGATGTTTTAACAGTGGCATCTCTATAGTTATTTACTCCAAATTGAAGCATTTTAATGGGGGTCATGATGTAAAGAAAGTCTAGAGAAAATCCCTGAAACTCATGAAACTCAATAGATTTCTCTCAAAGTTTATATGATTAGCTGAGCATCATGCAAGCTGTACAAAGAGTTCCAGGGATGGAGGTTTCATGAGTCTTTACTCACACTAGAAGGATGTCTTGACTATGTAGAAACGTTATATCACTGTTATTGAAAGCCACTCATCTTTAAGACTCTCAAAGCCACCTCAGTAAAGTCACTAGTTTGCTAAGCTAGACCTAGGTGCAACCATTAGTTTGATGCTTCTTTATTTACCATCTCGTCAAGAAAAGTCACACAATGGGGCTTCAGTGGTTCAACAATTCTTCACTCCTAACACACAGAAAATCAAATTTAATTAACAGCATTTAATTTACTTCTCAACCATACTGAACATTCTCTGAAAGGATGCACTGGCATTGTTTCCAGCTATGAACCAAATAATTTTCTAATGCTCAAAAAGTATTAATTTTGTTATTAATACCAATAGTGAATGAGCAGAGCACATATATCATGAGAATAAAAAGAGATATCATATAATCCTGTAAATGCAGTATGTTCTGTAGGTAAGAATTGGGAGCAAACGACCAGGAGGAACCAAAGACAATAGAAATTGGATGGTAAAGTCTCAGAGTTTTTGTAAAAGTAGATTTATTCTTATTCTCTAAATATGTGAATAATAAGAAATTCAGGCTGGAGGGATGGTTCAACAGTTAAGAGAACTGTTGAGGTGCTCTTCCAGAGGACCCGGGTTCAATTTCCAACACCCATATGGCAGTTCACTACTGTCTGTTAGTACAGCTTGACTGTTTATAACTCCAGAAACAGAAATCCCAATACCCTAACGTTAGTGTGCATAAAATAAAATTAAATAACAAAAGTTAAGCCACAAAAGAAAAAAAAAGAGAAAAAGTATATTCAAATGGGAAATGAGGATGCTTTTTCTAGATCTCACAGAGTTTATATTATAAGGCCTTGAGAGAGCCATGTGAAAGCAGAAAAGAATCTCCATAGTGAGTTAAGAAACAATCAAAACCATATATTTGGTGATTGTAACTTCTAAATATGACAAGAAAGCTGCATTCAGGAAATCTCAACAATATAGTTCTGTAAATAACAACACTTACTGACATGCCAGTGTGGCTGGGGTTTCTGTAAGACCCCATCCATAGATAAAGCACTGCAATTAATGTTTTCTGATAGAGGGTGAACCACTATCAGAAACCACTCTACTCCAGAGATCTGTCCTATCATAAATTATCCAATCTAAAGGTAAGCCCTAAACACATATGTGTGACACTAAATGAGCAGTATTCATAAATACAAAAATAATTAAAGAAACATTAAAATATCAAAAAATAGATAATAAGATGTCATGGATTTAAGAAGTAGTTTTTATGATCCAGGATGGCTGGGAGAGGTAAGAGGGAATGATGTTAATACAGTATTAGTATATAAAATTCTTAAAATGGTGAAATTTATATGTCAGAGGCATATTTTCAAATATTCTGTAGCTCAGGTATAAGAATGGAGGTGACAATCATGGGCTTGTACAGAGATAGTCTAAGAAGTTTTCTTTATTCCCCAAGGGATTATAGAAGTCTACTCTCTTTGTAAACAAACAAAATTACCCTGGGCAGTTGTGACCTAGAAATAAGTATTTAAAACTTGAATTGAAGATTAATGCAGTTGCATTTTTTACCAATAGCATGGATATAATAAATGTCAAGTTAAGAAAAATACTTAATAATAATATAAAGCAACATAATTACTTAAAAATTTTCATTCAATCCTTTAAAATGAAGATAGAATATCAAAATAATGTCACTCCAGAGAAATTATTCATAAAAGTAAAGTAACTAATATATCTAAATTACACTCTTTATGTTTTCCTGAGGAACACAAAAGTCACATGAATGTACATTTATTGGTCTCAGAGTGACAACTGTGTCAGTGTGGAACCATTTGTTTTGCAAATGCCACCATCATAAAGGGCATCATGTTTTATTTTAATAGAATAGAAATGGCCGTGGAAGGTAGGGGCAATGCTAGTGCAAATGAAGAGTAGTCAACTGTAGCATACAATGGACTTGGTATCAGAAAAATAGTATTTATGATATAAGACAGAATAATGTTTTTCCACTCAACAAAAATCACCAGCTTAACTTATTCTTAAAGCCCCAGTGTCTTGTCATTTAAGTTTGAAAACTTGTCAAGATTCCCCAATACAGATCTATTGAGTGTAGTCTCATATATAACAAGTACAATTAATTTCATTAGTAGTGAAATAGTCTCTAGACATGAATGATTTTGTGTGTAGTGGATGGTGTGTAAATGCTGCTACCAGGTATTTAGGGAAACTGATGCTTGGGGTGATACGTATAAATTATAGATAGACTCTGACAAATTTTCTATCTGGTGGTTCCAACTGCTGAGACATATCTTCAGCCTAAAGCCTTTACCAACATTTTCAATATATAATAGACGCTTCAAATTTTCCAAATTCATACTTAGAGTCAAAAACTTCTCTATAATCTTCTAAATTACACAGTGTGAAATGAAAATAGTTTGTCCCTATAAAGTTTTATTGAACTTTTAAAATTGCCATTTGAAGTAGCATTCAATAGATGAGAACTTACTTATTTGTCATTATTCCAAATATATCCTCTCTGCCAAAAGAGGTCTACCTATTAGGCACAGGTGGAAATGACAACAAGCAGTACTTTCTTTTCTTTGAAATGATTTCAATACAACCAGAAAGGCTTGAGAAAAAAAAAACAAAACAAAAATGATACTTAATTGGCGAGTGTAAATGAGTCAACAGTTCTGGATGCAGAGACAGACTTTAAACTCCATTTCTGTTCAGAGGATTTCAGGGAAGAAGAAAAATTGAAACTATTAAATGCTAAGTGCCCTTGTCAACTGAAAATCAACAGGAAGAATGCTGAAGTGATAAGCTGATGATAATGCACTGCAATAGAAGTAGAGCTAATATTTATTTGAATGTACTCAAAGATCCCAAGGCTACACTGTGAGATGTTATATCCCTTCTCTCATTTAAGAGGCCCATAGCAGACTGTTACTAATTCTTTCTCCATTACAGAGATGAGAAAGTTAAGAACTAAATTAGGTAGACAGTGTAACTTGCTTAGAATAATAATGCCAGTAATGTGGGTATGCATGGAACTGAAGCCAAATATTCTACAGAGAAGGCACTATAAAGACGATGCAGAAGCACAGGAATGAGAAATTGCTATGTGGAGCACTAATTTACCAATAGCCAATCTTGGATGAAATAGCTGCATCTTTCTTATTGCTCATCTCTCTCTCTCTCTCTCTCTCTCTCTCTCTCTCTCTCTCTCTCTCTCTCTCACACACACACACACACACACACACACACACAAACACAATTATTCAAGTTTGATAATTTATTCTTGTGTAATGAAAGAATCGATTTATAGTTATGATGGTATGCAATCTCATTTTACAAACAGTCACAAAAGAGAAGGGTAGACATTACACAAACATCTGCATACATTTATACATCATACATACAGTCTGCAGCAAAATTCTATTTTTATTAATTAGTATAGAAGGTAGATATTCAGAAAAGTAGAGTTGCAATATACCACGGAAACACATTGTTTATTGAACTTGAAAAATTTTTTATTATAATTATTAGGTTTGGAAGAATTGGCACATTCAGAGTATATTAGAAATAAAACAGTCAAAATGCAATGTGACTGTTCACATCAAAATAAATAAGAAGTTCCTAAAATATAACAATCCATTTTCCTTATCTACTCACCTTAACCACTTTTATTACATGCTCTGCTGTGGACTTTTATATTTTTTGTTTTTACTATTTTTTTCTCAGATCTTCAATCTATTTTATGCTTAACAGACTAAAGAAAAATGTTTTGTTTTCAGAAAGAGATGAGATTAGCTAATACTGTTAAAGATTCAAGACACATCAGAAAAAGCCAAGATCTCATGTTACAAAACGGAAAACATATCACTGAAAAGCATAAACATGTTGTTTGTCCTTCCCATTTGTTTTTTTTCTTGGCTCCTTGCTGCTGATATTGCAAGAAAGATACTTTATACTGAGAGATGATGACAAATCCACACTGGGGCCATGGTCTTATTGTCCCCATAAATCCTATTTGCCACTTAATTAGACTGAAGATGTGTGTAGCCTGCATAACTGAAACCACTTGAGTTTTGTCAAGTGAAGACTAATGTCTATGCATTTTATTCTTTCCTTATTGCAGTCTATTGGATCTATTTGTAAAAGAAATTTAATAATCTTATATTATTTAGACATACTTTTTTAGAGAGCCTCATATTTTTCATTTATCTGATTTTAATTTTCAGTAGAGCTGGTTAGAGTGACTTCATTTTCAATCAACTCCTGGGTCTGATTATAATTTTGCAGGTGTTATATGGTAACTTAATAATAGTTCTTAGTTGGTTAAGTCACTGGAGTTAATTTAGAGTGGAAATGTATATGTAATAATATATTGCTGCTCTACTGGATTTCAAAGGAATTCATTATGATTAATAACATTACAATAGAATTTGGAGGAAGTTATAATGAATTGCCACAAGTTATAAAGACTCATTGAATAATTTTAATCTTAATACATTTAAATATTGAAACGTAACTAAATTCACAAGTTCTCAATAATGAGATCTGAAACTTATAATAATACTATTAATCATTACTAGATTTTTGTACATTATATAGAAAAGGATTTATGACATTTGATGGATTTTATTTAAAATATTTTACTTATTTAAATTGAACAGTATGTATGAGATTTGGAGCCTGTGATGACTATGTCTTTATATAAGCCTTTTTTTCTCATGATTGATAGATATAATCCTCTCATTGCATAGTTCATATTTACTCTCAAATTTAGCTGCTTCCCACAAGTCAAAAGAAATGAAGTGATTTGAGGGTAAACATATAAAGTGTGCTTTAGTTAGCAAAATACATTAGCCATGAATTCTTTTTTTCCTAGAGACCCTCACTTAGTTGATATATTACATATTGAATCTGGGTAAAAATTACCAAAAATGTGTTTAAATAAATAAATAGATGCTTAATTGCTGCCTATGTATTCCATAGTGAGGAGCCACACATGACAAAGGCAGAAATTTTCCTCTCATAGAAACTACAACAAATCTGATTTAATTTTATGTACAATTTAAAATAAGACAAGGATAAGCTTGCTTTACTAAGGAAGAGAATGCAATCATTTCCTTCTGCTTTAATGGCCTATGGAATGCTTCATAGAGGAGACAACTCTTGTAGCCAGGTTTAATGGATGGGATACATTTGAGCAGTCCAGTGCGATGTAGAACATTTTTAAAAAATCTGGGCAAAACATAGTAATCTTTATCCACTTTACTGTGGAAGGGAATGACAAGATTGTCTAGGAAGACCAGGTATATTGTTTTGATTGGTGCATCTATAGCAAAATGGTCATTATTAAAGAAATTAAGGTATTTAAAATATGTTAAGCTATTATAGACATATTGATATTATCTGAATATATAATGCTTTTATTACTATATAATGCAAATGTAAAAAATACAGGGCTGGGAGGATTTCTTACTTGTGAATACTGTTGGTACACATGGAAAACGACCTCAGTTTGGTACTCTGAACCAATAGACATAATTGGGAATTGTCACACTTAAAATCCTATGCCTCAGGAGATGAAGACAAGCAGATATCTACTCAGAAATCCTCAGGTCCAAGTGTGAGATGGTATCTCATATAATAAAGGGCATGTTTCCAGAGTGATAACCTGATGTTGACCTCTGGCCTTTATAGTCATGTGAACACCCAAACACACGCAACACATGGAGAAATATCTGCAATTATTTCAATAAAAATTATGTATGACTGTCAGAATCATAGTCTAATTTATAGTACAGCAAAGTTAAAATTAATGAGAAAAACAAGATGTAAGAAAAAGTGAGAGTTAAATTAAAAGAAAACTGTATGAAAGGAGCAAAAAGCAATAAGATGTACACATTTCATTCAACACACAATTAATAGCAGTAGACAATTCATATTTCCTGTCTTAGAACTTCTTGTGTTTCTGCTTTCCTATGATTTTGAACCTAGTTTTTTAACAAAGTAGGACTTCTTTGGAAAGTACATGCATACGCAAGGCTCTGAGGCATGGTCTGGTTGTTGTTTTATATTTCTTTACATTTTTTAAAAAAGATATTTTAAGTTTACTTTACTTATGTTGTGTCTTGCTTATATGAATGTATGTGTACAATTGTGTGCTTACTGTTTATGGAGGCCAAAGTGTGTCTAATCTCTGAAACAGGAGCAACAGAAGTTGTGAACAGCCATGGAGGTTTGAGGACTAAACACAAGTCTTCAATAAAAAAATCCAAATGCTTCTACCTGCTGAACCATCTCTTTCTGTCTCTACTCTGCTTTCTTTAGAGCCGATCAGGCAGTATAGGAATGGCCCAGAGTTTATAAACTTGCACTTGTCTTCCAGAGGACCTAAGTTCAGCTCTAAGCAAACATATCAGAAGGCTCACAACTCCCCATAACACATGCTCCAGGAGAATTAATGCTGTCTTCTGGCCTCGAGAAATACACTTATGTGTAAAATCAAATAGAAACAAGAACCTTAAATCTAAGATAATTTCAAAAATTTTTAATGGCAGAATTAGGCCAAATTTTAATATTTCTCCTTTTAAATACTAAATTTACCTTTACAGGGTAACTGAAGAGGAATGCGATGGGGTATGGATGCATAAGAGTGTGAATGGTAATGTCATGAATTCATCTATGGCTCATGCTCCTTATTTACTAAGTCTTATGCTTTAAGTTAATCCTTGTTTCTATTTATGTTTATCCACCCAGATTGGTACCTTTTTGTTCAGTGCAGCATTCTCCTCTGTATTTCATTGTTATCTGTTGCTCTGCTTCAGCTTCCTAGAATTCTCCTAGTCCGGCTGCCTGCTGTTAGTATTTTGCTCATGGGAGAGACAAGAAGCATTTACTGCCAGGTACCACACAGAGTTTATTTAGGGGGTTTAGTTATCTGGAGAAGACGGGAGAAAAGAAAGAAAGAAGGGAAGAAGAGAGAAAGGAAACAGAACAAAGGACCAATTGTCAAATGCTATTTCTTTTAAGGGAGCAGGTGGGCATACAGCCACACCTGAAGGTGTGCCATGCTTGGGGGCATGATGGGACACAGCTATGCCTGGAAGCATGCTCTAAGGGCAGAGATATGGTCTTGCTGGGACATGGCCACACCTAGGAGCTCCCTCTTATGGTGGTGCTGCAGCAAACACATCATGAGGTGTGTCTGGAACACATCTACTCCTGCCACTACTTCTTTTCTCACTATTTGAAAAAATCAATGTTTTATTAAACCAATATATACAATGGCAAATATTTAAAGTGTACAAAAGAATAATTCCACAGCAATGGCCTTTAGAGTATCCCTGAAAATACTTTCATGTTAGTTTGGTCACAAGCTCTGCATGACCTTACACATATAATTCATCTTAACCAAATATATGACAAGCAGAGTTTTCTAGCTCTGGCTAATGCCCTATTCAGAGTATTCAATAAAGTTTGCAATTTTGAAGACAAAAATACTCTCTTTCAAATGCTAAGGTTACAAAATATGAGTCATTTGGTGGATCAAGATCATACTGACTCATATGATTTATATACTATTCTTTTGACTGGAGCATCTCAACCCTTCAGAGAATAGAGTTTTACAAACAATTTTAAACAAACCTTGCCTTCTCACTGAAGTTATTTTTAATGTTAACTAATATCTGGCAATATTGTTACAGTCTTAGAATAGACAAATATTCCTAAAACAGTTTTTACTTGAATGTTCCTTCATGAGATATCTGGCATAAAATAGGATTAGATTATAAATTACAGAAAATCAAGAACTTTCTTTCTTGATTAGTTTACTAAAGCTGATACGTTTGCCTTGAGGAGTAGAGAGTAATTTAGACAAAACATTATAAGAATAATTACATGTAAAAATTATCCTTTATAACATGCAAATATCTTAAATAAATTAATTTCTGAACATTTGTCTTTCCTTTCAAATTGCTGAGAAATTACCACTTATTCTATTCCTAAATTCAGCCATAGTTTGTGCATTAGAATCAATTGTCCTTGCAACAAAGCAAATCTAAGACAAAAGCGGCTATTTTTAGTGTGACAATGATGTGGTCTCATAAAAATAAGCTTTGAGTGCCAGGACAATATGATGAGCCCACATAGAGTATAAATTGCTTTGAGAGTTGATGATTGGAAGGAAAAGACAAATACTTCTTAACTAGCTGGGTCATGTATTTTTATATTACCTGATATATTGGAGACAGTTTAGCTTTTCTATTTATGGACAATTACAAAGTTTATCACAAGTAAAAGCTATAAGTGCCTCATAGAAATGCAAGGTCTGGATTATTTAATAATAATGCCTTCTGCATTCTAAATGAGCTATTGATTAGGAATTAATATAAGGCTATCAGGAAGTGCATTAGTCTGTTTGAGTGGTAGCTATTCAGACTAAAGCTATTACTGCAGCAACAGTGGCAGATTCTCTTGCCTTCCTGGAAAGAGATGTGCTGTGACCATTAATACATCATGTAATTGAGTTAGTCAGGAGCTGTTTTATTCAACAACATCTAAGTATGCCCCATTAATGAAGCTGAAATGAACTTGAGTTTCCCAAATGTCAGGAAAGTCTCATTGCTTTCCTGACAATGTATCTCCAAATTTACCAGGCAGATGCATTCATGTGTGGCCTGTTTTATTTCAACACTTCAAAGAAGGAATAAGTCAATATAATTTAAGACAATATTTATATGTTTATATTTCTAACACTAAGAAAAAAGAAATATACAAGTGTGCCATGCATAATTCAATGATTATTCTGGACATAGAAGATTTATAGCATTATTTATTATGGCTCCAGCTTAGATGAATAGCAACAGAATATAAAGGACAGGTGAAATATGTGAAATCAGTATTCTTTATGGAAAAGCCTCCTGATAGTTATCTAATCTTAAGTGTTCAATTCTAGATACACACATATATACACACACACTCGTATACAATTCACACACAAGCATATGTAATATTAGATGTTCTTAATAAAATGAGATAGAAAGATATGTATATAGATAGGAGGATATAGATAGATTAGATATACGTAACACTGATAATTACATGACAGACTATAAAAGGGGCCCTGGGACTCATGAAAAAACCTGCTGGGGAGAGAGAAGTGGATGAAACTAATAGAAATATGGTAATCACATATGAAATTTCCTCCAAAACTATGAAACTCAAATGCAAAAAATATGATTTTTGAGTAAAATTTTTAAAACTTAGTAAGAAAAATCTGTATAAGAGAATTCTTTGTACATATTTTACATTTTAAAACTAATCTTAGAACACAAAATAATCAAGATAAAATGTGAGCAGCCAGCACTGTCTTTTTCATGGTTTTGTTGGTAAGCACAGTTGATTGGTAAATGTGTAAGAAGTATAATAAACAGGGCAATGTGACCTGATTTTTTTTGAACTTTGAACTTTGTAATCTTACTTATGCTTATTTCTATTTTTTCTTAGTTCTTCCCATACAACACTGTTCTCGTTCTCTCTCTCTGTCCGTCTCTCTATATTTCTGTTTCTGTGTCTCTCTCTACCCCCTCTCTTTCACTCCACTAAGTTTTTATTTAAATGTCCTTTACCACAATGAGAAAACATTTTCCCTACTAATTATAGGTAAAATCACTGACTCTAGTCTCCTTTTCCACTTCAGAATAAGGAATGCTGAGCATTTTTTCCTCACAATACAAGGATAGATTTTAAGATTATGCATTTAAAAGGAGAGACAATGATATCAGCAATATAGCCTCATGGATGGGTCCCCATGTCTCTTCCATGGTAGCACCTACTTATCAGCAAGAATTCTTCATGAATGCTTCTAAAATCAGTAAGGATGTAACAGTATTTCCAACAATGCAATATCCAAAAGCTTCCTACATGAGATGGGAAAATTACTATTTCATTTAAACACATTTCTTGTATTTCCAAGCGAAATAGTTCATGACCAAAAGGATATGGACAACAGATCATTTCTTTGTGTGAAAGATAAAAAAATCTAAAATATCAGCCCTCTAACTTCTGGTGTGGTGTAGATTAAGACTGGCAAGGGGCATTATACTGGTTGCTATTTTTATGTCAATTTAACACAATCTAGAGTTATCAAGGAAGAAGGATTATCAACTGAGAAAATTCTTCGATAACACTGTTCTTAGGCAAGCCTATTGAGTATTTTATTGGTTTTTGGTTCATGTGGTGGGACCTACTGCAACTATGAGCAGCTGGTTCTGAGATGCATAAGAAAAAAAAAAAGAAAAAGAAAACAAAGCCATGTGAAGCAAACTAATAATCAGCACGCCAACATATTTTCTACTTTACTTTCTGTCTCCCAGTTCCTGCTCTGAATTCCTGCCCTGACGTACATTTTTGGAGAATACTAAACTGTAACTGAAATAACCCATTCCTTCCCAAGTTTATTTTGTTCTTGATGTTTTATCACAACCAAATAAAACCAACTAGGACAGTTACTGACCAGAACCTGATATAGTATGGATATCTGGTTCCACTGTAGACAAAGCAATGTGTGCCCGAGCATAGGACATCATAACAGAATACACAGAACAAAATATAGCAAGTGTGATTAAACATAAGTGTCATGATTACAGCTCCTCTTATTGAAGGAAAGAGTAGAAGGTGCCTATAATACACAGCTTGTGGAAAGCATGTCTGGGGTACTGTGCTTACAGGTTCATGTCCTGTCTGACTGGGATGGATGAAAACATCTCTCTTCTCTGAGGTCACGGAATGGAAACCAGTGCAGCTTGCTGCAGGCTCAGAGAACCCACACTGGAGAAAAAAGTTTCAATTTTTGTGTAAAATGTGAAATCCTTTTGCAATTGAGAAATTACATGCACAAGGCTAAAAAAATACCCTTCATCAGTAAAGATCCAAGAGATATACTCTCCAGTTGGGCTGACTGGTGAAGGTCTCATTGTGGGTGAAGTCTGAAAAGATTGGAAAAGAGGCTGTGTCTTTTCATAGCTGGCTCACAACTAAATGTAAAAAAATTGAACATGTCCCAAAAAAGTGACCAAAACAAATATTATGGAGCAGTCTTCAAATACTGTCATGTGCATGAGTTACTATATTAACAATTGAGAAGAACCATTGGTTATTTACTCATAAATCCAAGAAATAAGTGATATGAGCAAACAAGAGTTGGAGACAAAGATAATCAAGTAAAATTTTTGAAGCTTAAGAAAATATTCAATGAACTGAATGGATGTATGAAGGTTCAATTGAAAATTTTATTGAGCAGGAAAAAAAAGGCAAACTCATTGAAGGATCATTAGACATTGGTACTAGAAATTTTAAAGGAAAAAGAATGCAAATTGATAAAGTACAAATGTCCACTGGGATTTCATCAAATGAAGCAGCATCCCATTTTTGAAAGGGAGAGAAGACAGGAGAGACCTGTATCAAGAAGGACTGGCAAATCTTCTGAAATATGGGAAGAAAATGTATTTTCAGATTTAGGAAGGCTAAAGGGCTAAAACCAGGATGAACATAAAATGCATGCTGAGAAATGATGTTTTAAAATGTTGCAAAGTCAAAGACATAATGTGCCAAAATAGGAGAGAAACAATTTACATACAGGAATGCCTCCACAAAATTCTAAGTTCTCTTGAGGTTATAAAGATAGTTTAGCAGTTAGGAGTACAATCTGTTCTTCTGGAGGTTCAGAATTTATATAACTTTCCATGGCTCACAACATCCTAAAACTCTAGCTATCTGGATTTCATTTTCACTTCTGACATTTGTTGTCATCTGCATACATGTGTGCACACACACAAAGGCATACATACATAAATAATTATAAGACATTTATCTACACAATCTATGTCTACTTATCACAAATATTGAAAGACAGAATGAAGTCATGAAATGCATTCAAAGCATTTATTTACAAAATACTGACAAAGCACATTATGTGTAGGCCAAACGTTTTAAAGAAAACAAGACAGAAGTTGAATAGCATGTTTTATTAGAAATATTAGAAGATTCTTTAATAGTAGAATAAAGGGTACCATATGGCAACAGTAAAACAATTGTGATTATACAGCTCATGGTAAAACTAAATTTATGAGTTTGAATAGTGTAATACTATATAAATCATACATATATAAGTTTCCATTTGGAATAAGATGAGTTAGCATAAAATAATAAAAATAGCTATAACTAGACTGGCAATATGACTTAGCATGTAATGGTGCTACCAAACCTGAAGATGCCAGTTCAATGTCTGAGAACATCATGAAAGAAGAGAACCAACTCCTATGAATTGTCTTCTGTCTTACACATGAATACACACACACACACACACACACACACCACAAGCGATTACTTAATTGTAGTGGGATTATGTTGTTGCATTGCAAATAATTTTTCTGCCTACTGGTTTAATAAAAATGCTGATTGGTTGAAGGCAGAAAGGACTTGGGAGCAGAACTACCAGACTAAGAAACCTCTAGGAATAGAAAGAACAGAGCAGAGACCCCAGGAGATACAGGTGAAAGAAGTTGAAATGCTGCTGAGAAAAGGTACTGACTGCATGGCTGAACAAGATAAGAATCATGGGTTAAGCTAAGATGAAGGAGTTAGCAAGTTATATACATAGGTCAATCAGTGTAAAATTAATATAAGCCTTTGTGTGGTTATTTGGTGCTAAACAACAGTAGGGCTGTGAGCGGGTCTGAATCTCAGGGCTAGGCCAGAAAGCCCAGGCAAGAAACCTAATACTACATGTAATCAATTAATTAAAATAAAAATAGTTTCTCATTAAAATAACTATAACTTTTAAAATGTAAAAAATTCACAAAATGAAAAGTGATTTCTGATACTGATAAAGAAGTAGTAGGGGAAGAAAATGAGACTTGTATTTTTCAAGTTAAGCCATTAGTTTAAAACCAGCTTTCATAGTTATTAAAGCCAAGTTTTATAATAAATAAAATGTAACATGTAAAAAAATAGAATGAAATAAAAAAATAATATAAAACAAGATGAAAAAATCATTAGAGAAAGATTAAAAAATAACCAAAACCTAAAATAGTGATATATGATGGTTATGACACAACATCTTCATATGGATATACCTTAATCTCCAAAATGATGGTATATATTGGTATATATAAATGACTTTTTAGAGTTCATTAAGTTCTGACAGAATAACAACTATGAATGAAGGAAAGGATGAAAAAGAAGCCTACTGTCTCTCTTTCAGTAGGTGACCAGACCCTGAGATTACAGAGTTCTGCAGTTTAATCAGTAGCTATAGACCCTCATCAGACAGGACATTTACTGGCATAGTTTATGAATTCTCAGTCACTAGAATAAAACCAAAATAAATAATGTATCTGTGATATTTTGTTATTATAGACCAAATTAAGAAGACAGAATACATTTCTTCAAATGGCAAGTGATTGTCTGTAAATTAAGTTATCCAATCAAAATATATAGAAGTAACTATATGGGTTAAGGGTAGGGGATATTTGATTATATGCTGTCTACAATAACCTGACATTTTCACTAAAACCTTCTACACTAGTTTAAGCTGGAAAATTTGTGTGTGTGTGTGTGTATGTGAGTGTGTGTGTGTGTGTGTGTGTGTGTGTGTGTATGTGTATGTGTGTCTACCTAGTCAGTATTTGTTTCAGGCTTTTCTGACAAGATAGATACTGTGAAAACATCTACTATCATATCATAAGCGCAAGCACAGAAACAAGTGAATAATATGGTTGTATTTCAAAAAATTTATATTTACCCAGGACAGACTGAAATAAATGGGGTCTCTAAGAGTTTACTGAGAGGAGAGGAGAGTTTTCTCAGGCCTGTTGGTATTTTCTGGAGCAGCTACAGGCATCTCCAGCAATCTTACTCCTTCATCATAGACAGTTTTCTTCGGGTTTTCCTTTCTGAACGTAGAAATGCAAAATATTAACCTATGAAGTATACTGGATTCTCTTTTGCTACATCCTTATGGCTAATGATCTTTCATCTGTTAAGGAGCATTAATTAAATGCATTGGCTCTTAAAAATATTGTTACAATAAAGAGATTACCCACTTGATATCTGCACAGAAAAACATATTAAATGTCAGGGGAATTATACATGATTTTATTGACTTCTTGTTAACTGAAAATATTCTTCACTCATCCAATACATCCCAAATCCAGTTTCTTCACTCTCTATTTCTCTTAGCTCCCATCCCCAGATCTACTGCTTCTCTATTTCCCTTAAGAAAAGAGCAGACCTCCAAAAGACAACAGTCAAGCAGGAAAAAACAAAATACAATAAGACAAGGCAAAAGTGTGGATATTGAGAATGAGCAGGGCAACCAAATAAAAGAGCCCCAAGATCAGGAAAAAATGCAGCGATACAATGGCTCAACTGTTAGGAGTCCTCCCAAAACACCAAGGTAACAGACATAACATATATGCAGAGGACCAGGTGTGGACCAGTGCAAGCCCCACTCTTGACATTTCAGTCTCTGTGAGCCTACATGAGCCCTTAGATTTATTTTATAACTTACAATTTTCTAAGTTTTATAAAAATTAAATTTTGTTCTTATTAGCATTTTAAATAATTAAAAATTAGAGTTTTCATAATTTTTTTCTATCGTAAGCAGCACTATAATGTAGGGATACATACCATACTTTAATTGATGTTTTTTCATTCTTGAAAATATATCATAAATAGCTATTGTTGTATGTAAGCCTATTGACTTCCATGTTTACCTTAGATGCTGGGATTGGCGTGAGTGTACACACATGCCTCTTCAGTATTAATCACTCAACAAAGATATCTTTCTCTTTTTTGTGTTTTAATTTTTATTTTGTGTGTGTCTTTGAAAGTGTGTGTGTGTATACTATGTTCCTATATGGTACCTTTGGAAGCCAGGGAAGGGTGTTGGATCCTCTGAAATTGGTGTAGGAGATAGTTATAGGTCACCATGTTGATGCTGGTGTCTGACACCAGCCAGGTCTTTCCCAAGAGTAGTAACTGCTCTTAAAGACTAAGCCATATCTCCCCCTAATTACTTACAATTTGTTGCTAGTGCTTGCTTTGTTTTATTTTTAAGACACAGTCTCACTAGCCCAGGCTAGTCTTGTCTTTCTGCTCCTCCTAGCTAGCATTCTGGGTGCTAAGATTACATGCATTTGCCACCATAATAGATTACAAATATTTATCTATATGTTCATTTATTTATTTATTTGCCAGGAGGCAGCATGTGCATGTCACAGTGCTCTTCACTTGGTGAATTCATCTTTCCTGATCTTCCTATGGATTCCTGGAAGAAAACTCAGGTCTTCAGACTTGTACTTCAAATGCTTTACCAAATGAGCTCTCCATCAGTCCCAGACTTTGGACCAAGTGCTTCACTTGAAGTGCTATTTTCACTGCTAAACTCTGCAAGTCCAACATTCTCCACTTTATGATGAAGAAATGAATTTAAGGAGTTGAATAAATAATAAATATCTAAGGACAGTAGGTCTGATCATCTCTAGAAGCTTGACCATTAATGGTTCAAAGTAAGTCAGCATTGGAATGGATGATTGTGAGTAAATTCATTCATAAAAACTTAAATCTGATGTTACATGTGTCCATGCATTAAAGATTACTGTTCGATTTTGCTACAAATGTCATCAACTAGGGGCGAAAAGCTTTGGACTCATAAACTTACTTCACTTGAAATAACTAGAAGAGTCAGCCCAGACTATTTCAAGTTGTTTCATTACCAGACAGAAGCTCTCCAATTACTTTTGAGAATATAATTTTCCTCTTGGCTGTCAATAGCTTTCTTTATACCCCAAACATTATCAAGGCTTAGTCACTGAAGAAGAGGCTGAAAGAATGCAAGAGTTGGAGGATAGAAGGAAATTGTAAAATGCTTCTTTCTGGACAGAGTACACCTATCATTATCATAAATTCACAACAGTTGTACTTACCTCTATATGAACAAGATTAAGACAACCAAAATCCAACTATAGGTGGTTGGGGGGTGATCTCCATGCCTGCTGTAATTACTAAGAAGCTACTGGCAGTTGGTAGCTTGTAGAAGAAAAAGAATCATTGTCCTTCAAGATATAGCAACTGGTAAATTTTTACATGCCCCAAAGGCTGACCCCACACACATGGATTTATGAGCAACACTAACTGAACTTAGTAAGTTATCAGAAAAGAATAGATGAAGATGGGAAAGACTATTGAATATAGGAATGTGGGGTTGGTTATAGAGACAATGTAAGGGGTAAGTAGCATATTTCACTGTATGCATGTATAAAATTCTCAAAAATATAAATGATAATTTACTGGAGATCAGTTGTACCAAGTGTAATAAGACTTAAGGGATCACTTTATCTAAGTGCTTCAGTCCTCACTGCCATTTATTATTTGATGTGTTACAAGCAAAAGAACTTTTACCTGGTGGTCTAAACTTCTAAATTTAAATCATACATCCTTAGGAGCTAAAGTGAGAAAAACATTTAAAGCTCTTTGTGGAATGCTTGGCATTTTTTTAATTAGGAGCCAAATTGTCTTTATTTCTAATGACTAATGATTACATCTAATATATTGTCCCAGGGCTATGGAAAGGTGATGAAAATGAAAGGTGTGATAATTTAGTTTTCCAGTGGGATTTTGTAATTGATACTTATGAAAGATTAGGTAAAACTTAAACTTGCATTTCAGCTTGTCTCTCAGCATTCAATCAACAAATCTATCAGCTCATTAACTACTTTTATTTATGTTTACTACAAGAATAGAAGAAAAGCTTTCTCAGTGTTGGGAGGAGTTGGCCACTGTAGACATTGATATATATCATCAAGTAGAGCTAACAAATAAATATTTATTTAATATAATTAGAAATCTTTGGGCAATGTGAGCAGATGCTGCCAAAATATGAAAGATTTGTATGCATCCTCTTATAATTTAATTTCTGATTGCTTTATTGTAGCTTTCAGAGTATATTGGAGGCAGAATTTGTCAAGTCTATCAGCTTGCCAACACATTTATGCATCAAGAAGAAAGCAAAGTCTCCCATTGTTCCTGTCAATGTAAAGAATATTTTATCAAGAACATTTGCCTGCAGTGATCTCCTGAAATCTCATTTTGTCATTTCTTCTTTGTATCTTTAGGTAGAATTCTTTGAGTAAAATAAAGCCTGGATAAGCTACACTCAAATCTTCTATATGAATAATAATTTTACACAAAGGAGATATCTCATTCTTCAGACGGTCTTTCTTTTTTAAAAACAAACAAATGGTTACAATAACAAAAATCTACATTCCAAAGTATGTTCTTGGTGACAAAGTATAATAAACATATTCAAATATTAATAAAATTAATTCAATTATAGACTTTGATATTTTGTTTTATAAATCATTAATATTTAGTAAAATATTAACATTGATAAATGTGACAATATTAAGTCTCACTTAGACTTGAGCAATTTTGCTTTTACAAATCTCATTGAAGAGATTACTTCTTATCAATGTGTTATTTCTCTTTTTCTGATAGATTCATCTCAATGAAATTAATATACACTGGAGGTGCTCACTGCATGTTACCTCTATGCATTCATGTTAAGCCTAAAGAACAGTAGGAATAGTCTGGAGTTTCTAACTCAAAGTTTTAAGGTCATGAAATTGAGGACTGGTGAAATGTAAGGACACACAGTTTTTAAACTGGGTTGTTAAATATGATTTTACATTAGTAGAAATACTTAGTGGTTCTAGCTAGTGTTTTGAAAAAGACTAAATAAAATATATAATTAATATTTGCAATTTTATCTAATGCTTCTTCATCTACCATCAATAAGGAGAAATTCCAATATTTTTCTCTATGGCTAAATACCTTCAAATAGTTGTATATGTATTGGTGCCAGTTTTCCTCTATTAAATTGATACTTTGAACAATAAAAAATATGCTTTTAGAATATATCTACTAGAAAAACTTGAAAAATCTAAAGTTTATATGATTATTTTCTTTCTAGAAAAGAAAGAATTGTTTAAAGGCAAATTGAATTGAATGTGATGGACTGGGCATGGGGCAATGAGAATTGGAAGATAATGTGGGGAATAGTAGGGGAGATAGTTTTGAGGGTGGAAATGTGGGCAATGATATCTAGCATCTTGGGGCAATTAAGGAGCAACTAGGAAATCTGGTACGGTGAAAATTTCTTAAACATGTGAAAGTGATCCTAATAAAGTCTCCTACTCATGAGGAAAATGGAGATCCAACTGGCAACATCATTTATCACATAATGTTTATAGGACTAAAACTGGGTGATATTCAATTGAGTTGTTGGTCAAAGAATTCCCATGAAAATCCCAAACAGCCCAGGCTAATGGCAAGAAAATAGTATGTTCCTGTAAACTAGTAGCAAGGTCTCATTACTGAAGATAATTGGCACACAACACATTTACTATGAAGAAGTTGAGCTACTTCTTCTATAGAACCTTGACACCTACATTCTAGTGTCTTTTCAACGGGAAAGTACTCTGCAAACTGTCAAAGAGAAACGTAAATATCAACTCAGCCACACAAGTTTGATCTCCAATCTTTTCTTCCTGCAAAATATGTTAGGGTAATGTTGGCATAAATCTTGTAGTAGTAACAAACTAATATCTGCTTTGTCTTAAGGGCCATTCCATAAGATGGAATCCATGCAGACCTGGATTGGATAACTAATAATCAAATAAGAGATTTGCAAGATACCTAAGGTAAACCAAATTCTTCTCAAAAATAACAATAAAAATGCCTTGTAACTATATTCTGGTATACTCATTGATCTGTGTCTTAGTCAGTCATCACCAGAAAAGCATCTTTCAATGATACATAAACATACTTATAGAGACCTACAGGAAGACATTTTGCAGAAAGAGATATTTCAGAAGACATAGATCAAATTAGATGTCTCTATAAAATCCTCTCCCAGAGTTCTGAAAAATCCTGTGGAAGTTAATGAAGAAAGAATGCAAGAGACACAGGGATGGAATACACCAGTCAATAGATTCTCTAAATCATCTGAACTTATTTGAACTTAAAGAGAGACTGAAGCAGCAAACATGAGGCTGACACAGTGTCCATACAAGGTCCTCTGTAAATACTTTAAACTACTTTCTGTTTATTATGTGCATGAGACTATTGTGTGTGGGAATGTGTGGGTTGTTGGTTTTTGTGTCTTTTCTTGGGGCTTGGTTTTGTAAATGGATTTTTGGTTTTCTTTTATGATTGTTTTTCTTGTTCAATAATGCTGTGGTGGTTTGGGTTTATTTTAATTTTTTTATAAACAAACTCATGGATTGTACCAAAAGACAATAAAGATAAGCAAGCAGGTCAAAAGCCGTGCTCTACGGATGGTCCTTAAAATCATTGAAAAAGTTAACCAGAAAGTAAAGAGATAGATAGAAATGGGGGAAATTATTGATACTTACTACATGTGTACTAAAGAAACAGTCCTATACTAAATATTTGCCCATTTGAAATGAATTCAAGAAAGCAAACTTGAAAGTTATAAGGTATCATAATGGAGCTATTTGCAAAAGTAATAGCAAAAACTCAAGAAATTGTAAAAAATCACCTTTTTGAAATATGGTCACATTAGATTGGTAGATAGCATGTTGTGACGAAACATATTTATTTAAATAAAAATATTTTCCTATGATATTTTATAATTAATAAATATTTGCTGTAAGATAAAATTGTCGCTTTAAAAAATAAGTTTATATATATTTATATTGTTTGAATTATATATACATATAAAACTATTAAATATTTTGATTTTTGTATGATACAAAGATAAGAAACATAAGAACTTCTTCACTCTGCAATTTTCCTCTTATAATTCTTAGGTTTTTCTCATACCTTTGTAACTAATTTTCTGAGAAACTTTCCCTGTTTTTTTATGTTCTATTCACTTCATATTAGGATTTTTCCTGTCAAAATTCTGTAAAAGAAAATGATGTCATATTTTAATGACATTTTCATTATCCAATTTCAGTTTGATTTTTAAGTCCTCATACAATATCTCACAGCATGGTTGACTGATCCTCTTGGGGAAGTCATCCCTGTCGGATTCCCTTCAACATGACAACTTTCAGGCTGCCTTTATTACCTCCTTTATTTCCTCAGGGTCCTCAAACATTTACTTAAAATGCACAAGGCCTCTACGTTTTTACTGTAATATACTTCTTTGTGTAATAGTATTCTTAAAACTATCAATTCACCTGTCTATCAAACTAATGAATTTGTAAATTAATCACTTGGCCCTCAAGTTAGTATTTTTATCAAGTATCAACTTCTGAATATCCTAAACCACATGTAATATTGTCATCTATCTTTTACTACCTGTTATACCTTAACAGTAATACTCTTTTGTTGTTTGTATCCTCAATTAAATAAGTAATAAGTAATCTATCTTCTGCAAGTCATTATGCTCCAAATTCAGCAAATCACGAAATGCTATAGCTTTGTTTCCCTGGGACTGATAATGCTACTCTGTTAAGGAGAGCTTATGTACCATATGTGAAGGTGAAGAAGCTGTGGGTGTAATGGCCAGTATGGCCTGCACTGGGTTCGATGGTTCATACATGTGAAATTAGCAAGAGGATCCATAGTTCAAGGCCAGTCTCAACAACATAAAGAGTTCAAGGGTACCTTGGACTTCAAAAGAACTTGTCGAAAAGAAGAAAAAATTGAAACAAAAATTAACAAAACCCACTAACCAACTAGATTCTTTAAAAAATTATGTTTTGTGAATGTCTGGATGTATATATGTGTACCACATCATGTGTGCAATAGTCATTGCAACCCCAAAGAGGATACTGGTCGCCCTTAGAAGTTGTGAGGTGCCCTGTAGCTGCTCAGAACAGAACTCATACATACCCTCTACAAGAATAGCAAATGTCTTTAACCACTGAGTTACCTTTCCAGTCTCCAGATTTTATCTTATAAAAATGTCTCTAATCTATTTTATGTGTGTGTGTGAGATTAAAGAATTTAATTACCATCCATCAGCCTAGCCTCATAACTGATTGAGCTATGAGTTTAATTAATCTATGTTAGAGATTTTCTATATCACCTACAACAAGAGGTGATTATTGAACCTCATGATGCCTAAAGAAACAATTTAAATTAATATAGGTGAAATGTGGGCATGGGATATATTTTATCGCAGCATATCTTGTTTTGTAAAATCTTCTAAAATAACTTTTCTATGTCCCATTGCAGATCATTCAAATTTATCAAATTGGCTAGGTTAACTGAAATGTGTGTTTCTAGATCATAAAGATTTCTCTTCTAGATTTTTCCTTCTCAGCTAAACATTTTCTTTTAGAGCTATTTTTCTTTTTCTATTTTTTAATGTAAAAGTTTTTTTCCATTTTACATACCAATCACAGCTCTCTCTCTCGTCTCCTCTCACTCACCCTCTACGCCACCTTTCCATCCATTTCTCAAAGAGGCTAAGACCTTCCATGGCCAGTCGACACAGTCTGGTATATCAAGTTGACTCAGGACCAAGCCCCTTCCCTGTGAGCAAGGTATTCCTCTATAGGGAATGGGCTCCAAAAATCTAGTTAACAAACTAGGGATAAATTCTGGTCCCACCAACAGTGGCTGCACAAACTGCCCAAGCCACACAACTGTCATCCATATTCAGTTCTGGTCCCTGGTCCCAGGTAGACTCCCCAGCTGTCAATCCAGAGTTGTGAGCTCCCTTTAGCTCAGGTCAGCTGTCTCTGTGAGTTTCCTCATCAGGATTTTGCCCACTTATCCCTGCTCCCTCTTTTTGACTGGACTCAGAACTTATCTCAGTGCTTAGTTGTAGTTCTCTGCATATGTTGCAGACATATTTGAACAATAAAGAGCGAGTCCTCAGTCTTCATTTATCTTCCTGTTTGTTTTGCAGGCATGTTCCAACAAGCACTGAGCTAGGTGTTGTGAATGGAGATACACAAAACACATTGTCTCTACTTCATCCATCAGTTGCTGGATGAAGTAGAATTACTTTTTCAAAGCTTGCATTTTATTTCTCATCTGGGGAGTGAATGGTGTGTGTGTGTGTGTGTGTACATGAATGTTCAGGTTTGCACATCTGGGTCCCAGAGAAAGATGCTTAGTGTCTTTCTCCATCATTCACCTCTCTCACTTACCTCTGAGACAGTGTCTCTTTACTATTTCAGCTAGGTGGCCCTGTTTGAGAATTCCCAGGAAATACTGTTTCTACCAGTTTCCCAGTCCTTCCATAAAAGGCATACATAACCATATTTGGCTATTCTTCCTGGGTGTTAGGTAATCAAATCAACTGACCTTCCTTGCACAGTAAGCACCATTTTTCTCTAAGCCACTACCAGCCTCCCTCATGATATTCTACTCACAGCTAATGGGCTTCAGTCAAACAGAACAATGTGTTTTGTGTATCTCTAGTCACAACACCTAGCTCAGTGCTTGTTGGAACATGTTTGCAAAACAAACAGGAAGATAAATGAATGTTAACTGAGGACTCACTCTTTATTGTTCAAATATTTATTTGATTAAAAAACAACAATGGTTGATTAAAAGATTAAAAATGTAAGTAAGACAAAATGAAGAAACTCAAATTTCAATTACACCATTTAGATTGGTGTGCTTTTAACGTCTGGAAGAATATTTGGACATTCATTTACGTAAACTCTGTTGGAGAAAAAAATAGCTCTAACACACACACACACACACACACACACACAAACTGTTTAATTCAGTAATGATAATCCAATTAGTGTGAATCAAAACAGTGCTGGAAACTTTTTTCAAAAGGAAAACACAAATTCTGCAATATGCTTAGAGTCTCATTTTACTCAGAACTAGTAAAATAGCAAACTCAAAATTATGAAAACCATATAAAATAAAATTAAGTAAACTTTTGGTTCTCTCTCTGTGTGTCTCTGTCTCTCTTTCTCCTCTCTCTCTCTCTCTCTCTCTCTCTCTCTCTCTCTCTCTCTCTCTCTCTTTTCTACCCAGCCAACTCCCTCTCTATCATCTTATGTATAGTCCATCACTTCAGAGACACAATCCTGATTTAAATTTTGAAAATCCACAGCTAGTCATGTTTTCCTTGATCACCGTTGTTTTATCCTTAGCTAATTTTGCCTTTAGCCAGCTCTTCTATTTTGGCAAAGGAGTTGAGGGATTGCTGTGTATGTTCCATGAAGAACAAGGACCAGGACCTACCTATACAGTGTGAATGACAGTGGTTGTGGATATATCCACACCTCCTGGTGAGAGATGTTCAGCCTCTGAAGCTTCCTGTCTAGCAGTGGGACTTCTGGCTGGTCTTCTGCAGTTCAAAGGCTTTTGCCCAGAAAAGCACTTAAATGGATCCCTCTTTTCATTGATCTTCTGTTTAAAGACTTCACAACACCAGAGCTTTGTTTCAACACATTAATGGGAGATGTAGCTCTTTCTGTCAGTGCCCAGGGAGCTGTCAATTACCTTGAAGTCACTTATCTTGCTAATTGTAAAATAAAGACTCCCCTGCACTCATTGTCCTTCCCAGAGGGCCTTCTCTTCATCTGGATAGAAAATCTAAGGTATTGCTGTCTAATGCACTTTTTGGAATTGAAGCAATGTAATTATTTAGAATACAGAATTACACTTCAGGAATAGCAAAGTTTCCTTTAAAATATCCTTCTTACATTTCATCAGTCACTAATATGGCTGATTAGACTTTTTTGAAGAGGAGTTGAGTGCTAAAGAAAAAGTAAAATTTGCCTTTCATTTTTGCTTTTCTCAAGTTAAATATTTTTCTTCCTGGAAGTTTTAGTTACCTTATATCCCATCCCCTGGCTCTCCTTTTCCTCCCTATTCTCTACCTTGACTGTTCCTGGTAGATTCCAGGAACTATGATTCAAATATGCATGAACTAAAATTTCAGTGTTTCCCTCAGAGAACATAGGTACTAGTATTCTTCCAAAAAATTTAAATCTAGGAAAAACTTTTGAGTCCTGCATTAACTATAGAGAAATGTTTTGCTGTGTATTCCAGATAGCTAAACTCTTACTGAACATCAAAGCAAGCTCTGCATCTTTAGTAGTGATATTTCAATGGTGGTTAAAATTTCTATAAGAACAAAAAAAAATTGATGATAGTGGTGGTGATAATGGTATTGATAATGATAATGTTGATGACAATGAAGATGTTGATGTTGGCAGAGGATGAGATTCAGCTGCATTCTGAAAACAAGACTACAACCATTTTTCACATATTTTAACTCTGCTATTATGTTAAACATTGCAAATTCAATGGGTTGAAGTTGATTTCTTTATCTTTAAAATAGAAAATAAAACATAATTAATAATCAGAAATATTTTTTATTTGACACAGATTTTTAAGACTTCTATATACTTTTCTACTTTTGAGACTAAGAATATTTTTGCAACTTCAATCAAAAATGACTGGAGATATTACATGATTCAATTATTTCACAGGGCAAATATTCAAACCTACAGTTAATTGATATGTCTGTAGTTACTCAAAATATGCTTTTAATAAAGCCATAAATTTTGAATTCTAAATACTGGTGCTCAGTGTTTAACGAATATGAATTAACTTAATGTGAATAAGGACACAAGAGGGTAGGATCATTAAAACACTCAGAAGTCTAAGGCAAAGTACTTCAGCCAGCCTATCACATTTATAGAGAAACAGAGGCACACCACAGTAGTCTGCTATAATAAATAATGACAGTTATTTTTTAATCTTTTTAAAAATATTTAAAAAATAATGTTTAAACAATGGGTAATCATTTTTGTGCTATTAAAAAATATCAGTGGTTGAGGAAACAGTTCATTTAATAAAGTGTTTGTTATACAGTCTTGAGGACCTGAATTTCAGATCTCCATCATCCATGTAAAAATTGGATGTGGCAATGTATGTCTATAATCTCACATCCAGGAAGGCTGAGACAGAGGGATGTCTGGGTGGCCACTTAGCCCAACCAAGAATGAGTTCCAGGTTCAGAGAGACACTTTCTCAAAAGACAGGGGAACAAGAGAGGGGATAAGATTCCTGCCATGAAACACAGGCCTCCATGTGCAGCCATGTTCACACGAAACCCTTCATAGTTATACATGTACACACAAAAAGGAAAAGAAAATAAGTCTAAAAGAGAAAATATTTCATTGTTCTTTACTGTTTTTAATAAACATATTAAGCAATCAGCTTGGCCCTTAACTACAATAAATTCTTGATTCTAGAGTAATTTTATAAATTCAGCAGTATTTGTGGCATATCACATTAATACTATAAGTAACCTAGAATAAGTATTTCTCTTAGCTTAATAACCCCTCAAAAATAATTGGTTGCATTAAGAACTTTCTGATTTCTAGCTAAAGAAAAAGAGCCCAAGGCTATTTCACACCATCTTCATGTATGTTCTGTCAAAAGTTATATAAAGTTGAGCTTTACAGCCTGGAGCCATAGAGTGTAATTATATTTCTATTTGGTGATGGAATATGCTGATTTCACTAAAAAGTGAAATTATTATTATGCCAATATGCTATAGAAAGAAGTGGAGAAGTTGGGTTACTATTAATTAAATGCTTTCATGGAAAAGCCGAGACAATGACAGAGTGGAAACACCATGGAGTAATGAGTTAGAAAGTCACTGGATTCTGTATTTATTTGTTCTTACCTTCTACTTCTCTATTCATAATATCTCTAGAATTCACAAGATGGAAAGCACTCTGTAGTGTAAAACAGTGCATTCATGTAATATAATGGTCCAAATATCCTAAGATTTAGAGATAGGGGTTTGAGTGTCAGGAACTTGTACTGAAAATAGCCCTTCAGAATAAAAATCAATAATATTAGGAGGCTTTTCCAGTCTGTTGTGAAATTTATCATCATCTGCTCATTTAAGATGGTCATCCTTAGCCAATCATACCCAAACCTGAGAGTGGTGAATTAGAATCTCCAATAATACACCTCTGAAAGACTTCCCTGGCAATTTTGAAGGTACAGTTTTTCATAATCACTGCACACTAAAGACTGAGGGGCATGCATGTGGTAATATATAAGCATATGACTAACGTGGTCTGAACCCTGGTTTTATCAAGATGTTCCATCACAGTGTGAGGAATAGTAAGAGAGATCCAGACATCTGAGAAGTGTGTCAGACATGTCAGACGGGAGAGTGACAGACTTCAGCCTCCTCTCTAGTCATCTAATCAGAGTTCTAATCCCCAAAAAGGTATAGATGTCAGAGAAGGATGCTGATAGACCAATAGTGAAAACAGCCTGAATTTTTAAATGGGGAGTTCATGGCACTGAGAGGATGGCTCTATGGTTAAGAGCGTATACTGCTCTTTCTAAAGTTCTTTTCACAGCACCGAGTGAGTGACTCACAGCCAACTATAACTTCAGTTCCACAAGAATGGATGCCTCCTCTAGATCTTCAAAGACACCCGAATACATTTGTGAACAAACAAACCTGTTTCAGAGTATTCTTTTACACTATGTAAATATCTGTTGCTATTATTGATTTAAAAATCAAGCTAACTGTCCAATAGCTGACCAGAATAAGGTCAGGCAGCACAGTCAGGCTAGGCAAATGCTGGGAAACAGAAGGGCAGAGTCTTGAGTTGCTAGCCAAAGTCAGAGGGAACAGGAGATGAAAGAAGTATGCTAATAAAGGTACCACCTCATGTCAGAGCATAATAACAAATATGTGTTAACTTAAAATTTTAGAGTTAGTTAGTAACAAGCCTGACCTATTGGCCAATCATTTATAACAAATATTAAGCCTCAGAGTGATTATTTGAGAGCGGCTGTGGAATGGAAAAACTCCACCTACACAGACCCAGACATGCATATAAATAAAAGCAAAATAAATCATCAAAAAGAAATATAAAGACAGCTTAGTACAAAACACATGAAGTCAGAATTTTATTCAACACATTCTAATTAAATATAGTTATTTAATGACTCTTTTATTTTTAGTTGTATTGATGCAAAATAAAAGATTAAAAAAAGAAAAGCAGCAATCTCTCCATTGTCACTACCAAAATATACAGACAAAGCAAAGATATAAAAAAGAATCAATAAGATTTAAAGTATAATGGGAACTTTTTAATAGTTATTTACTTTTCTATAAAAATGAAGACTGGACAGTCAAGCAATACTGTGGCATTTTATCCGGCAGGTTGTTGTATTTCATTGTCTTTCCATCAATTTGGCCTAACCTTTACAGCCTTCATTTAAGATGCATCAATGAAATACAAGTGTTATTTCTCAGATGTTAGATAGTCCTGTGAAACCTCAGGGAGTCGCTGCAGACTTCTCTGTAGCAGCTGTGGTGGCCTTCCCCAAGGACGAGTATCCTGGCCTACTACTTTGGAAGAAGTCTTTGGCTTTACCCGAGGCCAGACAAGATCAAAGATCAAGATACCTCAGGTAAGCCACCTCCTACTTCCAGTTAACACTCCTTAAAATCACCTCTACAATCCCAGACTGTATCTCTGGGCTCCATATTGGTACTCATAGCCCTGGAAGCCTTAAGGAAGACCATCCTGGTTCTAGGAACCGGGTAAGGCACTGTCACTACCCACAATACTCCTTTAAACCCTGCCCAACAAGCCCAGACTACATCTCCTGCCCCCCACCCTACCCCAGGTCTATACCCTGGTCTATAACTTTGGAAAAAGATTTCCACTTTATCAGAGGCCAGTCTGGATTTTGGAACCCCAGGTCTACAAATTCAGAATTCAGCTGTACTAGAACACAGGCTGGATCAAGGAAACCCAATACAAACAACTATACTAGAGGCCAGACCAGATCTAAGGACCCCACTCTGCCCTCCCCACCTCCCTGGATGCATATTCAGGTCTACAGCTTGGTAGGAGGACTTCAGCCAAGCCGGAACTAGGGACACATAGCTCCTCAAGAATTCCAGAGGGGACACTCTGCTGATTCTGAAAAATACCAAAATGCTTAGCCATCTCAGCCAGAAGACCACAGAGAAAAGAAAAACCAATGAAAAAAACACCCATCTAACAGAGACAAATGCAGAAATCAACACCTAGACCTAGAGTCACTCCAAATCCAGATGCCTAAATGTCAGTGTAAGAACACAGTGAACAACAAAAAAGGCAATATGGCATTAGCAGAGCCCAGATTTCCTACAATGGCAAGCCCTGAATAATCCAACACAGCTGAAGTACAAGAAATAGACTTTTAAAATTTATTTAATGATGATAATAGAGGATATTAAAGAGGATATGAACAAATCCATTAAAGAAATTGAGAGGAAACATAAACAAAAAAATATTGGAAGAAAAAAAAATAAATTCATAAATGAAAACCAAAATCAAACAAATAAAAACCAGATAAAGAAAACTGTTCAAGACCTAAAAATGAAAATAAAAGCAATAAAGGAAACAGAAATGGAGGAAACCTTGGAAATGGAAAATCTGGATGAGTGAATGGGAACTACAGACAATGATAGGGTTCTGGATCCCTTTCCTGGGGTCCTGGCCAATGGACAATACCCTTGTCTGTCAAGGGCTGACATCAAATTGTCTTTAAGACTTCTCCTCTCCATTCCCTCATTCTTCTCTTCTCCTCCCCTGGCAGAGGGCACACATCCCTAACTCGCCCCTCACTCCCCTGCCCCTCATTCTGATTGAGTCCCTCCATGAGAGCCCAGCCTGTGTGTCTCTTTCCCATAGGACTTACATTGAACTGCCTGCCTGTATGAAGCCACATCCTCAGCTACAGGCACTTGAGATATATTCATTATAACATAACAGAAATAAGCCATACCAACAGAATACAAGCAATGGAAGAGAGGACTTCAGGTATTGGAGACACAATAAAGAAAATAGATTTATCAGTCAAAGAAAAATGTTAAATCTAAAAATAATTCCTAATGCAATATTGTGATATCATATTGTATATTTAATAAAATAGTCTGGGTTATTACAGAACAGAGCCATCTCTCCAGTATTGTTTGTGCATATGTATGTGTGTTTTATTTGTTTGCTTTTGTTTTTTGGAGACAGGGTTTTTCTATGTAACAGTTCTGGCTGTCCTGAAACTTGCTTTGTAGACCAGGCTGGCCTCCAATTCTCAGAGATTCTCCTGTTTCAGCCTTACAAGTGCTGAGCCCAACAGCATATACTATCATTGTCTGGCTTTTATTTTTCTTCCTCTTTACTGGTTCTAGTTTCAAATTATCTAGAGTAATATCAAAGAAGGACCAACCAACTTTCATCATGTTACTCAACATATCCAGAAAATTTGGGACACTATGTAAAGACCAAACATAAGAATAATAGGTATAAAAGAAGAAAGAAAAATTTAGCTCAAAAATCCAGACGAGATATATATATATATACATATATATGTATGCATATATATATATATACGTATATAACAAAAATAAAAATCAACATGTGTTTATTATGATATCCAAATGTCTTGTGACTGGACATTATAGTATAAGAAATCTATAATTTTATGTATATGTGTATTTTTCATGAATATATATGTGTGCTCTATTTATGTACCTTGTGCCTGGAAAAAATGTGTCATATTTTCAAAAACTGTAATTATAGACAACTGTGAGTCACTGTATCTGTGTGTTGGGGATCAAACCTGGATTTTATGGTAGAGCATACAGGACTCTTAACTAGTCCTTACTTTGTTCATATGTTTACATTAGAGGTATTTCCAACCACCTACTGTTGAATATAGCAACCTTTAACACATATTCTGAAGACAGACATGCCATTTAGTTTCCCTGTGTCTCTAGTTTTCATCTAGAACAAACTTTTCTTCCACATGTAGAACATGCTGTCCAGGAGAACTGCCTTCCGCATAAGACCAGGGCTCTCCAGACCATATAATTTTTGATGATCTATAGTACATACTTTGGAAAGTAATGCTCATTTCTAGTCTATCAGGACTAATACAACCCAATAACCCATTTATGCAATTTTCCATCTTTTTGGAAGATGAGTAGGTGAGCTTGATTTATAAAAAAAAAAAATGACAAAATGAAATGTAGATGTCTGTACAGGACAGAAAGGCCAAGAAAGCAAAGGAAAATGTCCAATTATGAGTACCTGTCAATTCATCCTCCCTGCTGTGACACTACTTCTCAAAACTGAAATTAGGTATCATGAAATAATCATAATGGAAAAGTATTTTCTACTTTTTCTTAGATAAGGGATCAATGAATGCATACCAAGAAAAAAAAATGCAACCAGTGTTGCTTGTTAGGTATTTTTTTTACATTTTTTTGAATAAAATGAATATCTCTGCTTCATCTTCAATGTGTCATTCAAGGAACACAACATTTAAGAATAATTTCCTGTTCCTTAGAGAAAAGTTTTACAGACTCTCTAGGTAAGTAAAATCTCTATTGTCGAATCATGTCATTAATAATGCATTACTATGATACACAGAAAACAATAACTCATATCCACTCAAAGCAGATGCATTTGGATTCTTTTGGCATGCATAACATGTACAAGAAAAATATATTTTAAAAATATTTTATGCTTTTTAATCTTGCAATTGAAAATAAAAGTAATTTAACACTACTATCGTTAATCTGGAAAACATTAGAAATTTTAAAAAGAAACTTTAAAATGACTACATAATCATTATTATTATTATAACATATGATATATTTTACAATTTTAACTACACTCTCACTATGGCAATAAGCTATCTGTAAATGTAATAGCAGAGATACTCCTGTGATCGAATATCTAGTTACATGTACCTAATTTAATCTCTAATAAAAGCAGGCCTCCAGATGAGCACAGAGGATATATATTTTCAGTAAATTTTTATAAAGATATGAGAAAAGTTGGATGCATTAATTATAAAAAGTCCATTGAATAGTCTGATTAAATATTCAGAATATAAACCAGACTGCTCTGTTACAAATTTAATTTCTCATATATATTTTTGAAAAGTAGTTTCCATAGCTAGTCTTCACTTTTGTCTTCAAACACTCAGGCAGAAGGAATCTTGGTTGAGAAATTGTCTCCATCAGATTGGCTTATGGCCATGTCTGTGGGGAACTTTCCTGATTATTAATTGATATGGGTGAGCTTATTCTACTATGACAGTCAGTGGTAGGTGAGCTTGTCACCACAAGATGTATAAGAAAAGTAGCTAGAGAAAGCTATAAGGAATAAACTAGTAATGAGTGTTCCCCCACTGTCTCCACTTGAGCTCTGTCCCCAACTCTCTGACCCACTTATGTTCCTGCCTTGGCTTCCCTTCATGACAGACTGTAAGCTGTGAGTGAAGTAAACTCTTTACTTTCAATGTTGCTTTTGGTCATGGTATTGAGTATAGCAACAGAATATAAACTAGGAAAAAGAAACATATAAAACTACATTGTGCTTCAAAAGTTTTGAGAGCTGCATTCTTTTTATTCTGTTTTACATTTTTCAAAGCCATACACTTCTTAAACATAAACCATCAAAATGCACAGGCATGTAAGAAGAAATATATTCATGGTGATGAATATATTTTTAAATAACTTTACTTTTTCTCTATTTTATAAATGTTATGCTTTTTCTATTTACTGATATTGCAAGTTATAACATCTAAGACCTTCTGGAGAGTAGTTAGCTACTTTCAAATGTCACAAGACCAAGGGAGAATGAGAAACCAACAAATGTTGTACCAAAAAGCTCCCTTTCTGATGACAGCCTGACACACTAATAAGAATTAACATGAAGATCTCCACAGAGGTCATGGTTCTGTTGATCTCTATAGTTCAAGAAAAAGTTGAGTATAGAAATGGTTTTTCAATTTTAATGATTCCCAGGGTTATATTACAGATTTATTAAAACAAAATGCTCCACCTAGCATGTTCAAAACCATGGCATTAGGTTTTTTGTTTGTTTTTATCACCACCCAACTCATCAAAATAAAACCACCTATAAAAAAACTGAACTGTATTTCCAATGTATTAGATCAGGGAATAGGGATCTTTCTGAATTCTAACCATTTTCACATGTATTTTATAATTTTTTTATACTTTATAATGTTTTGTGTTAGCATTTATTGAATTATATTTTCTTTTTCTGGATTGTATGGTTTTTCTGTTTTGTTTTCTTTTTCTAACTCAAACTTTTTCAACACAAACCTTTCCACCCTAGGTAGTATCATAAAGAATTGAAATATATTTATTGAAGAACAAGAATTATAAAACAAGAAAAAGAAGAAACTTGCTACATACTGAAGGAACCTGTGCTGGCTAGTTTTACCTAAGCTTGATACAAACTATAGTCCCTGGAGAAAAGGAACCTCAATTTTAAAATATCTCAATAAGATTGGGCTGTAGGTAATCTTTGACAGTATTTTTCTAATTAGTAATTGATGGAGAAATTACTGCCCATTGCAGGTGGTGCCATCCCTGGGCTGGTAGTCCTGAGATCTTTAAGAAACCAGGCAGATGGAGTAGATGCTGAACTAATCTATCTTGGGACCTCTTCCCTTTCTGGGGAGGGGATTGGGGGATGGGAAGAAGAGAGACTGAAATGACCTGGAGGGATCCGGGGGGAAGGGAGTTTGAACAAGGGAATACATGGATAAAAAATGAGACTATATATATACATATATATTTCATCAGTGATGGAGTGTGATATGGAAGTAAGTAAGCAAAATAAAGTCTTTTCTACCCAACTTGCTTTTGGTTACTGTTGTTTCCTCATAGCAATAGTAACCCTAACTAAGACAAGACTTGTAGGTTGTGCTTACTTACCAAATTTCTTTTTTTCATAATAATTGTTTAAATAGAACCTGCTATTGCCAATCGAGTCCTGAGAACAGCCAACCTATGGCTAGATCCCAAGTTCAGACAAAATGAGTTGGACTCACACCCTCAGCTGACATTGGGATAACAGCTTAATAAGAATAAGTGGCTGTCATTCTACTGTAGTAACTCTTTAACCCACCTTTTTTTTCTTTTTCTGTTTTTATTTATTTTTATTTTATTTATCATTATTATTATTATGAACAAAGAAGTCACACTTTCCATCCTTGTATATCCTTATTCAAGGTCCCTTCCCCCTCCCACCACATCAGGTCATACTTTCTTCTCCACAACTCCCCATCCCCTCCCTGGGCAGGCAGCAGACAGTTCCATGGTCCCACTGTCCCAATATTGCTTAGTTCAGTCTCCACTCCTGGCAGATCCAGCTTTCTCCCCCCTCCCTCAAGAGTGAGTCAGGTGTTCCTCTAGGGGAGTGGGATCCAAGGAGTCAGTCCAGGGTGTTTCTGATCCCAAGCTGTTCAGTGGTTGTGGTTTGCAGCTTGGGCATGTTTTGCTTTTTTTGTTGTTGTTGTTGTTGTTGTTTCTTTAGAGTCCACTAATGAAGGAGTACATCACCTGCTTATCTTTCTGAGTTTGTGATACCTCACTCAGGAGGATATTCTCCAAGTTCATCCATTTGCCTGCAAATTTTAGGATATCATTTTTTCTTACTGCTGAGTAGTACTCCATTGTGTAGATATACCATAGTTTGTTAATCCATTCTTCAGTTGAGGGACATCTAGGTTGTTTCCAGGTTCTTGCTATTACAAATAATGATGATATGAACATAGTTGAGCTAATGCCTTTGGAGTGTGACTGAGCATCTTTAGGGTATATACCCAGAAGTGGTATAGCTGGTTCCTTGGGGAGATAGATTCTCAATTTTCTGAGAAACTGCCATACCGTGTTCCAAAGTGGCTGAACAAGCTTACACTCCCACCAACAATGGAGGAGTGTTCCCCTTGCTCTGCATCCTCTCCAGCATAGGCTGTCCTCTGTGTCTTTTATCTTAGTCAATCTAACAGGTATCAGGTGGTCTCTCAAAGTTGTTTTGATTTGCATTTCTCGGATGGCTAAAGATGATGAGCACTTTTTCAGTTGCCTTTCAGCCATTCATAATTTTTCTGCTGAGAATTCCATTTTTAAATCTGAACCCCATTTCTAGATTGGGTTATTAAAGGTTTTGGGCTCTAGATCCTCTATCACTTTTAGTGTTGGTGAAAAATTTTTCCCATTCTGTAGGCTATCATTTTGTCCTATTGACAGTGTCCCTGGCTTTACAGAAGCTTCTTAGCTTCAGGAGATACCACTTACAGATTGTTGGTCTTAGTGTCTGTGCCACTGGTGTTATATTAAGAAGTGGTCACCTGTGCCAATGTGTAGAAGTGTATTTACCACTTTCTTTTCTATCAAGTTTAAAGTGGCTGGGTTTATGTTGAGGTCTTTAATCCACTTGGATTTGAGTTTTGTGCAGGGTGACAGGCTCGGATCTATTTGCATATTTCTACACACTTCCATCCAGCTATGCCAACACCATTTGTTAAGTATATTATCTTTTCCATTGAATATTTTGGGCCTCTATGTCAAAGATCAGGTGTTCATAGGTTTTGGGGTTAATGTCTGTATCCTCAATTCTATTCCATTGATCCACAAGTCTGTTTTTATGCCAGTACCAGGCTGTTTTTATTACTGTAGCTCTATAGTATAACTTGAAGACAGGGATAGTGATACCTCCTGAGGTACTTTTGTTAAGTAAAATTGTTTTGGCAATCCTGGCTTTCCTGTTATTCCAAATGAAATTAAATATTGTTCTTTCAAGGTCCAAAAAATATTGTGTTGGGATTTTGATGGACAGTGCATTGAATCTGTAGATTGCCTTTGGTAGAATTGCCATTTTTACTATGTTGATCCTACCTATCCGGGAACATGGGAGAGCTTTTCTTTTTCTGATATCCTCTTCAATTTCTTACTTCAGTGATTTAAAATTTTTGTCAAATAGGTCTGTTACTTCTTTGGTTATAGTTGCTCCAAGGTATTTAATACTATTTGCAGCTATTATGAATGTTAATGTTTCCCTTATTTCTTTTTCAGCTCTTCTATCTTTAGTGTATACAAGGGCTACTGATTTCTTTGAGTTAATCTTGTATCCTGCTACATTGGTGAAGGTGTTTATCAGCTGTAAGCAGTTCCTTAGAAGAATTTTGTGGGTCACTTATGTATGCAATCATATCATCTGCAAATAGAGATAGCTTCACTTCTTCTTTTCCAATTTGTATCCCCTTAATCTCTTTTCCTTCCCTTATTGCTTTAGCTAAAACTTCAAGAACTATATTGAATAGATAAGGGGAGAGAGGACATCCTTGTCTAGTTCCTTATTTTAATGGGATTGTTTGAGTTTTTCTCCATTATGTTTGAAACTGGCTGTCGGCTTGTTGTATATTGCCTTTATTATATTTAGGTATTCTCCCTGTATTTCTGATCTCTCCAGGGCTTTAATCATAAAGGAGTGTTGGATTTTGTCAAAGGCTTTTTCTGCATCTAAGGATATGATCATGTGGTTTTGTTCCTTTAATTTGTTTATATGATGGATAGTCAGACTGAAACAATATCTAGCTTCCAATCCAGCACTACAGAGAGTATTAGAGGGAAAACTCCAACCTAAGGACCCCAGATACACCCATGAAACCACAAACAATCAATAATTCCACAGAAGAATACTCCAGAGAAAGGAAACACAAACAAGTTACCATCAAAAATGGCTGGATTAGTAGATAGATATTGTTTCAGTCTGACTTTGTCATGAAATATCTTGTTTACTCCATCTATGGTGATTGATAATTTTGCAGGGTATAGTATTCTAGTTTGGCAGCCATGCTCTTTTAGCGTCTGTATAACTTCTGACCAAGCCTTCTAGCTTTCATCGTTTCCATTGAATAGTCAGGTGTTATTTGGATCTGCCTTTATATGTAAGTTGGCCCTTTTCTTTTGCAGCTCTTAAAATGTTTTGTGGCTTGATTATAATGTGGCACGCTGACTTTTTTGGGGGGTCATAACTATTTGGTGTTCTGTAAGCTTCTTGTATCTTTACAGGCATTTCCTTCTTCAGGTTATAGGGAAGTTTTCTTCTATGATTTTATTGAAAACATTATCTGTGCCTTTGAGCTGATATTTCTCCTTCTTCTATTCCTATTATTCTCAAATTAGGTCTTTTCATGGTGTCCCAGATTTCCTGAACATTTTGAGTTATGGTTTTTTTTGGTTTTACTATTTTCTTTGACTGATATATCTATTTGAGCTACTGAGTCTTCCACTTCAGAGATTCTATCTTTCATCTCTTGAACTCTGTTTGTTATGCTTGTATCTGTGGTTCCAGCTTTTTTCTTTAGGTTTTCTATTTCCATGTTTGCCTCATTTTGTGCCTTTTTTATTGCTTCTATTTCAGTTTTTAGTTCCTGGCATGTTTCTTTAATTTTTTGTTTTACTTTTTCTTGGTTTTCTTTCATAGATTTGTTCATCTCTTCCAATGTTTTGTTTGTATTTTCTTCTATTTCTTTAAGGTAATTTTTCATATCGTCTTTGAGAGCTTCGATGATCATCATAAAGGAATTTTGGTGTTGCTTCCTTCTGTTTCCTCTTCATTGCTCAGTTTATGTCTTGTAGTTGTAGGACTGCCACTTTCTTCTGGAGTTACCTTGTTGTTCTTTATATTATTATGTAAATTTTTTCACTGGCTTCTGCCCATGGCTTCAGTGGTTCACGATTAGGAGGCTCCTGGTTAGTTGTGGCAAGCAGGCTTGTGTGTTTCCTGTCACCTCTGAACAAAAGGTCTACTCAATGTCTACCTCTGCTCTGGGCAGGGGACTGAATTTCAAGTCTTCAATCCTTCTCTGTTTGAGCAGTTGGAGGCAGGGAGGCTGTGTGAGTTCCTTTAGCAGCAGCTGGGGGGACCCTGGTAGCCAAAGTTTATCTCTGTCTGCTACATAGTGTGTGGGGCATGCGCCACAGAGAGCACCTGGTCCCGGAACCGGAACCCTACCAGAACACAATTTTCCCAGGCAGGGATTCAGGCGCTGGGACCTGCTGACCCCACCTCACCTTTGGACGGAGTCTGAGTCTGTCCTTAAGAGTCCTCAGTCCTTCTCTGTTTGCTCAGTTGGAGGTGGGTGGCCATGCAAATTCCCTCAGCAGCAGCTGGGGGGACCCTGGCAGTCAGAGTTTATCTCTGTCAACTACAGAGTTTGTGAGGACAAGCTCCACAGAACAGGAACCAGACCAGAACACCTAACCCACCTTTTTGATCCTCCCAGAAAAGATCTGGGAGCAGAGGGCAACTGTACTGAGAAATACCATCATCTCTGGATGCATTTCTGCCATGCTTCATTCTTATAAATTTGGTCATTTCATTAAACACCATTGCATTTTGGTTTTCTTATGTTGAAATAAAATATGTGTACCACTGCTCCATTAATGTCAAGGCATGATTATAAAGCAAATAACTGCTTGAGAAGAAAAATATCAATTGTATACTGATTTGTCAATTCTTACCGAATCTCTTACAAAGGTCCTGAATTTTCTGGATTTCACAAATGGCTAAATTGTCAAACCTGTGCTGTGCATCTGTTTTTCATAATGCTTTTTTTTGTAACTTAAAAATGTTTTAATTTAGAAAAAATTAAGCAATTAGGAACAAATTAATAATCTATCTTTTAATTCTAAGATGGTGACATCTTAAAAACAACTGAATTCTGAATTATTTCCCCCTGATGACATAAATTGATTGAATACTTAATCAGTCATTGTATGTGTAAATTTCTTCTTTACCTCTATTTTTTAAACAGAGAAATAAAATGATCTTTATCTTCATTTAGGTTTGTTCACCTTCTAATAAATATAATCTCTCAATTAAAAACTGGTTTGTATAAAATAGAAAATAGTTTCAAACTTCACAGAGCCCACTATATTACAGGCAAAAATTTACAAACTTTGGGCTTTATTTTTAAAATGATATTGTAAAAGTATTTTCATTTACTTTCCTATCATATAAGTAGTGTATTATTTCAGAGCCCTTCAAGAATAGCATGCTACATTTCAGTCAAATCATATTTAAAATAATAATATGAGAGCAAATAAAATCTGACCATACCAGACATACCCCCATCATACATACACCCAATAAATCCTGTGCTTGATATTAAGAAATTTGCATGATGATTGCCTTATTTATTAAAATGGTTGATTAAAAAAAGGACAACCTATCAATACACAAATGATAATGTTCACTAAGGCAATCAGTAATTATAAGATACATAGTAGATAACTTATCAGGTACTTATTCTCAGTCTTGTGAACCATTTACCAGACTCTCTTTAGAATAATATTAGTGTCTTCCCCTTTCCTATATTTCTAAATTCCTCTATGTTCCGGGTGCTAATAACCTCCTCTTCTCTACACCCATGTCAAATCTCATTCCTGTTTATAAGATGAAATGGCCTCAAGATACTGCATGGTGTCTCCTGTGTTTGTGTGTGTAAAAGCATCAATGTTTTTCATGTGTTTGCACATTTCCTTCTTCCCTAGATACATCTTCTTGCACTATCAAATTCAACCTATTTTTGTTCTTTCTTTCTTAATCTTCTCTCTTCATGAATAATTTCAAAATAAAAATTTGATTTTATATTTACTGAAAAGCTTCAGTCATATGAGAAAATATTCACTGATAAATATGGGCACTGGAGAGATGCATCTGTGGCTAAAAGCACTTATCTTGCTGAAGGTTGAAGTTCCATTCCCAGCACCCACAATGGGAGCTTTCAATTGGATCCAGGGGACTGAGCATCCTCTTCTGGCCTCAAAGGGTACATACCACACACACACACATACACACACACACACACACACACACACACACACACACATATGCACAGAGAGATAGAGAGACAGAGACAGAGAGATAGAGACAGAGAGAGATTAATGTAGGTCCAAAGATGTGGTTCAATGAGTAAAGGTTCTTGATACCAAAACTCAGGACCTGAGTTTGATCCCAGGACTCACATAAAGGAAGAAGAGGATCAAATCCTCCTAATTGTCCTCTCACCTCCACACATGTGTTACAGCAGGTTTGTGGCCAAACACAAAATAAATAAATTGATAAATGTATGAATGAATGAATGAATTAACTAACAAATTAAGAATCTAAATGTTAGCTATGTTGGTTTTCTGTTTCTTCTCCAATTTTTGTAGTTCAGATTTGAAATCTTGCTAAGTTCTTCTCTTAGGAAAAATATGTGTGCCTCTATTTTTTTTTAAACCAATTTAACTGCAAATACCCATACATTTGCCCACCTGGTGGAAATAGCAATTCCTGCTTGAAGTATACACAGCATGAAGACATTTCATTGCAAGCTGACTCTGAATGACTCTAAGTGTGGACTTGGTCTCCATTTGAAACTGAAATTAAAGGTACTCGCTAAGCATTAACCCACAGCAATTCTTCACACTTTAACCCACCAACTATTGGTTTCCCTAATATTTGAGTCTGCATCCCCATACTCAAACTGCTCTGGTAAAAATGATCTAAATTGTCACTAGATTCAAAGATCCTTACAGATAAACTCACAGGGAAGGTTTTGTTTTTGTTTTTTGTTTGTTTTTTTTTTTTTGGACCACCTGTAATATACAGAAGAGAGATGTGAGACATTCTTTTCTTCCTCCTATGATGATTTCTAATTGGTTATTCTTCAATATTTCAGCCACGAAGGAGTAGTTATTATGCCTGAGAAATGTGTTTTCTCTTTTAAAAACCTATCAGAAGAAAACAAATAAGGATCAAGAAATATTTTATTTTTTTAACTCAAATGTATGGGAAGCAGTGGCATGCCCTTTTATGATAACTATATCTAGGAAAGAATTGAAAAGGCTTGCTGAGCCAGATACATAAATGGCTTTGATAACTCTTGAGATGAGAATCTTTATTTACATTCACTCTATATAGCTTCCATATGGTCAGACATGTAGCTGATGAGTCTACAGGGAAAGTTAATATGTTATCTGGCTCTTTTAACACAAATTATATTTGGATGGCAACCATTAGCCTTCTCAGAGTTTTCTTTCTTTGATGAGCCTTCCCAACTTTATCTTCTCTTTGTTGACCTACACACAGTCCCCTCCCTCACCAGCAGGTTCAGCATGAGTAACTCAGAAGGCACAGTTTTTTCTTCTCTACTGCACACAAACAAGGCTTCAGTGAGAGGTTTTCTTTGAAATTATTTATTTGTTTGATAGTTAGACCAGAGGAAAAAGAAGACACATTCCTGGCTTAAGTTAGAGGATTTTATTGCACAGTTATGCTGCTGATGATGAATGATTATAGTTGGAGATATTTTTTCTTATAAAAGTAGATTTGTCAATGTACCATTTCTACTTTTATTGTTTGCAACTCAAATGCTCAATGCTATCTAGCTTCTTGTCTAAAGCCCTAGAGTCCTAAGCAATGAATACATCAGAATATCAGAGAACAAAAATCCACCTTAGGAACTACCATGGAGATTTTAGTCATTTCTTTATCTATTTTGTCTTTATTCATTCAATACGTATTTACAGAAGTTATATCTCTAAGGTTACTCTTAAAATAGTAACTGAGATACAGACTTGCTTGTGTGCTTCTGGAGGCATGTTAAATATATCCCCATGTGAACAGCTTCCCTGAATCTTTATTTATGTTGGTAAAAGGTAAAGGACAGCGTTGGGAAGATGACATGATAATATTTAGGTGGAAAACATAGTGACATCCTTCCTTGTATATGAATTTTGGTGTGGGTTTGAGATGACAGAAATGTATATAAACTGTGGATACTATTATCATGTAGCAGAATATGTGACATGTAGAGATGACCCGAAATCCTTATATCTCCAGACAATGTAAAATGAAACAGAATTGAGAAGAGGGACCATGCCATTTCTTGCCTGATCAAAAGAGACACAGATAGATGCCTTTATAAGAATAACTGTCCTGCTCTTCCAGTCTCAGGCACTTTGGGAACTGTGGGTTACTGTTCAGACATGGCTAGTGCAAGAACCATATCACATACAACCAATACAGAAAATGGCATAGAAATGGTCTAGTCACAAAACTCTAGTCACAAAAAAACGAATCTCTAAGGAGTTTTGCTGTGGAATATTTCTTTACTCTGTGTGATTATATGTCACTGTGACTGGTTTGATAAAGAAGCTGATTGGTCAATCGCTGAAGAGACAAAATTAGTCAGGAGAACCAAATCGAGAATGCTGGGAGGAGGAAAAGTAGAACCAGAGGATTTGCAAGGAGAGGCAGAGAAAATCACAATTGGCATGCTGCACTGAGAAAAGGTATTAAGCCATGAGGCAAAGCATAGATTAAAATATGAGTTAATATGAATGTAAGAATTATCCAGTAACAATTCTGAGCCATTGGCTGAGCATTTATAATTATTTTTAAGTCTCAGTGTTGTTTAACTGGGGACTGGCTGTTGGGAAAGAAAAAACTGCCTACAGGGGTTGACCCCAAGTTCTTTTTGCCAACAAGCACAGCAAGAAAGGCATGAAGGAGATGCAGGTAAACAATTTGAAGGCAATGAGTACACATTCAGAGGGCATCAAGGCCCTGTGAAGCCCAAGGTATTCAAGCTCAAGATGCCAAAGAGCTCCTGCTGCAAACTCAGCATGCCATTTATTGTTCAACTCAAATTTGGGAAGCAGATTAGAAACTACATTGCCAAGGGCCATAGGCTCTGCCAAACAATGGCCAAGGTGCAAATGACAGCAGAGGCCTCAGCTCCATCTGAGACCCAGGCTCAGGCTCCCATAGGTGCCCAGGTCACTTTGAAGGTCCCACAGAAAAGGTTTCTATCTACTAACATTAAGACAAATGTACTGTTGTGACACACCTACACACCATTTGCAGATGAACAGTACCTTACACTGTTTTTACAAATAAATGTGAAGCAAGATCAGTTAAGAGAGAGAGAGAGAGAGAGAGAGAGAGAGAGAGAGAGAGAGAGAGAGAGAGAGAGAGAGAAAGAGAGAGAGGAAGAAGGAAGAGGAGGAGAAAGAAAGAATGGCTGTCTTTCATCTAGTACTAAGCACTTCCTCACCTAAGTGACACAGACTTGCAGTATTTTCAGACTGTGTGTGAACACATACCAGTGTCCCTTAGGGAGTTCTCAAAGTGTTACCTGTGTGCATTCATACCATTGAAATTCCATATGCGCAGGTCCAGGAAGGCAAAAGTGAATATTATGCTCTTAATTTGACTTTACTTTTGCCTGCTGATTACTTAAGCCGAAACCGTTACTTTTTTTTAATCAAGAGCTAATTTACATTACAAATAGTGAGTCTATAAAGGCAATACCTATAATAGAAAAGTATATTCCTATGTCAAACAAGAAATCCAGGGGTTGGGGATGTGGCTCAGTTGGTGGTGTGCTTGCTTAGCATGCATGATGCTTCAAGTTTGATTCCCAGTATGGTGCAAAATGGAAGTGGTGGTGATGTGTAGGGGTGTGGTATGCATATAATTCCAGAACTCTGAAGGAAGAAATCAAAACATCAGTGAGTCAGGGTCATTTTCTAATAAGTTCAAAGCCAGCCAGCTATGAGCGTCAGATCCAGAAGAGATTCTTTTGGCTTTCATTTATTTCACTGTCTCCTAATATAAATTTCAGATGATAAAATAAGGTTAAGATCTCTTGAATAACTAAAAATCCAGTTCCTAAACCCAGGTTTTTCAGGTGACCATTGGCACTGCTATGCATGAAGCAAACTAGAAGCCAGATTTTAGTAGGCAATAAAAAAATCATCTATACCCTATCTCTTAGCTACTTTTGTAATTCTGTAAAGAAACACCATGGCCAAGCAAACTTCCAGAAGAGTTATCTGTGCTTATATTTTCGGATGGTTAGAATCCATGACTATTGTGGAATGAGGCATGGTGCTGGAGCTATAGCTGACAGCTTCCATTAGGATTCACAATTAGGAGGCATAGAGATCTGGGAAAGATCTTAAAATCTCAGATTCCACTCCCACAAGGTTATACCTCCTAATTCTTTCCAAAGTCTTACAACAACTAGAAACCAAGCATTCCAATAGATGACCATTCTTATCCAAAGCAATCCAGAAGTCAGTTTTTAGATGTCAAGAAGACTATCATGACTTCCCTAAGGGGAAAAAAGGAGTAATGGAGAAATCCTTCAGGTAGTACAATCCCTGAATGAAGTTGTGCCTGAGACTCAGACACTCTATTCTTTCCATGAACCTTTTAGCCAGTATTTTTTTGTTCATTCTACTTTGTGTTCAGGTCAGTTTTTGAGGAAGTGAGCATAGAGCCTCGCATAAATAAGACAAGGGTTTGGCTACAGACCAACATCCTCAGGCCAGAGTTTAGCATCTTATATTTAGAAAAGAAAATAAAATGGCTCTGAATAATAGATCTACCTTAGATTTTTTTCAAGTACACGAAAAAAGTGTATTATGTTTATCTGTGTATTGTGCATGATTATGGCTGCAAGCATGACGCTACTTTATGCATATGGAGGTCAGAGGAAAGCTTGCAAAAGTACTCAGGTCCCAGGGATTGAACTCATGTTATCAGGCTTGGCAGTAAGAACATTTATCTATTGAACTGTCTTTCCAGCCTATATATGATTTTTAAATTACAATTCTAGGTGCGCAAGAAACACGATTTGGTATTTCGATAACTGATACATAACTCACAGAAAATTTTGAGAGTCAGCTCACAATGCAAAAAGACCCATTCTCCTAGAGTATACACATTGACATAAGAATGAATAAAACAAATTCTGGCCTGTTATGTTGGCAAGCTAAGAAAATCAGAAAGCAGTGTTTAACTCAGGCCTAGGCTGGAGGTCCAGAGCAAGGCCTTCTGAAGTGGGAAATGTCAACATACGAAGCACTTTTAGCATAGGTCTTGGTAGGAAATACAGAGTAAGGTCTCTTAAAGTTGTTCTAGTTAACATTTGGTGACTCTGCATAGTTTCCCAGTGTTTCCAATTCAAGCTGGAAATGGTGGCGGAGTAGGTGACACCATTAACAGTTTAAAAGTAGTACAGCTGAATTTAATTACTATTTCTATTAAAGCATTGGATTACATTAATTTTTAATTTTGAAAAGGTTAATGTAAATTGGCAAAGTAAGTCTTGTGTGGTTATACACCACTATTTAAGTGTCCTCATGTAGCCAATTAATAATATACCAACTTCATTTTTAAACATTAGCTATGGTTTTCTTGTGATAAAATTGCAATATGATGGTTGGTCAAGCTATTAGATGCCATTTCACCCAAGAGTAAGTACATGTTTTTACTGTATATGTTTTAAAATTTTTATGTTTAATGATGAAACAGAATCTTGTTTATCATGTGGGCATAAAAAAGCCCTGTAATATATTCACTTACTCTTAGCTCTGAGTGATTGATATTGCCTTAGACATCACATATTGTTAGATGTGGGAGCTGAGAAGTTGTGATAATGACATTGACAATGTGTTCTCTGAATAGGAAATTCTAAGACAGCACAGCTACAATTAATTTTTTAACTATTACTCACTCAAAAATTGGAACTTAAAATGAGACAGAGGATCAAAAGAGAGAAATCTCCTTCCATTCAGTGTCTACTCCAGCTGCTAAAATGACCTAGAGAAGCCAGCTGGACTTTGCAAATCCAAAATGACTTTGGTTATAGCAGTTTAATAATATAAACACACACTGGCACACATATGATATATGTGTATGTACAATATATATGAGTGCCATTTGAATCACATTACATAAATTCTTAGTCATATAATCCTGTTCATGTGTTTTATACTTTTTTCAGAATAAGGTTTTACATTTTTATATGGATTTCTCATGAAACATTATACACAATAATTTCACAATAATTAAGACATGGAAAATGTTGAGAATGAAAAATGAATTGGTGGAACATATATACCTTGGTATTCTATCAATATGTAAAGAAAAATGAAAACATAAAATGTATAAGTAAATGGAAAGAGTTTAAACTATTATTCTGAATGAATTATCCAGACAGCAAAGGGCGAACACTGCTTGTTTTCTCACAATTGTGACCTAGATCTGAATTCTGAAATGTGAATCTATAACCTGGAGTAACTACAGAAATCAGGTAAAATATCAAGTAAAAAGGGACCATGGTCAAGGCTCTAAAGAGGAGAGCCTTGGAGAAAGGAGGTGGTCTTAAGGATTAAAGGTCTTACACTACATCCAATTTTCTCTCTCCGCTTTGTGTTTTCGGTTCAAGGTATGAGTTCTTAGCTTTCTGCTGCTTCCAACTTCTCTGCCATGATGCACTTTTACCTTTCTAGAACTATTAGCCAAACTAAATCACTCCTAGAAGTTGCTCTGTCCCTGGTATTTTACCAGAGTAACAGAAACATACCTAGTATAGGGGCACCGAATCACACATTACAGAATAGTGATGTGCGCTAATTTGTTTCTGCCCAATCACACAGGCAATTGGAAAGGAAATAGCCTAGGATCTCATTTCCCATCATGTTCTAATACTGCTGAGAGGGATGAAGAGAAGGGTGAGTCTGTAATCTATTTTGAATTTCATTTTTTTCCATAATGACCAAAGACAGAGACAAAACTGCAATCATATAAGGATACCATCTCATTAGAATCTTGGCTGTCAAATACTGGGCACATATTTCCTTGTAAACTTTTATTTTGTATGTGTGTAGTGGTTGTCTGAATAAGTGTACACCACATCTGTGTATGTATAGAGGCCAGTGGCCAACTTCTATTATCATTCTCAGACAGAATTCACCTTGCCTTAGTTTAGGTTGAAAACAGAGTATCTCACTGGTCTGGATGTATTTAAATGTGCTTGGTTGACTAGCAATCCACCTGTCTCTGCATCCACGGTGCTGAAATTACAAACATACACCACATTGATTTTTTTAAACCTAAGTTTGGGGATTGAACTGAAGTCATCTGTAGAGTAAGAACCTTACTACACTAGCACCTCACTTTTTAAGAATATTAAAACCTGAACAAATACTAACCAAGAAACTAACAAAGCTGCTTTGTGAGTGACTCTCTTGGAATCTAGGGGTGTGAAGACCCAACTCGAAATTCATATACCCTGCATGATCTCCTAAACAACATGTGTTATTGATGGATTTTAAGAGATATAGAAAAAAGATAGCGACTGGAAGAGGTGGGAAGAGAAAGGGAGCTTGAACAAGGATATACACAGAGAAAAAATATGACTTTATTCATAGTAAAAAATAGAAAAAGAACTACACATGTAAGTTCATTACTATTATATGAGTTAAGAAAATAAAGGCATTGAAATAAAAATACAATTTTACATGTTAACATGTCCCACTGTTGTAAGATACATTAACAAATTAATAACAATTGTTTTTGATTACCAAATATAACTACTATTGGTGAACATATATTGCCCTTTCTTTTCAAATTTAAAACTACTTATGTTTAAATAATTTTAAGAATCTAAGTTAGTTAGCTGGCTCAGTTGGTAAACATGAGGACCTGGGACCTGAGCTTGTTTTTTCAGGAAGTACATTAAAACAAAGCAAAATAACACAAACAGAAAACCAAAAACCAAAAACCAAAAACCAAAAACCAAAAAACAAACAAACAAACAAACTAACAAAAACCAGTCCAAGTCATGTGGGCTTTTGTAACCAATCCTGGAGAAATGGAGATCCGAGTTCCTTGGCACTTGATAGATTGCTTTAGATCAATGAGAGACTCCTACCCAAACAAAAAGGTGGGTAGTTCTTGATAAACAATACACATGAATGTCTTTTGGCCTCTACACTCTGGCATACACAAGTGCATATGCACATATGAATGAGCACACATACATATTTCCACATATTTACATATACACACACACGCATACACAAACACACACACACACACAATTGTAGCCTAATTACTACATTTGTATCATTATTCATAGAAACATCACATAGGTTACAAAAGATTATGTTTTGGAGGTTGGTTGTTCTCACATTCATAGTGTCGTTTGTTAGTGTTTGTTTGTTTGATTTACTGAAATGCATAAGTGGCCATGACATTCAACTTTGTCTCATGTGACTCACAGGATACTTAAATATGTTGCAGACTTGTGTTTTACATCCCCTTTCTCCTGTTCTTCCTACTCTGAGCTGGAACATGATTCTGAAGTAGAAAATGGCTGATGACAACCTGAGCCCAAGGGCCTCACATTAAGGTCCTTAGAGCAGAATAGAAGCAGATGCTGAAGACCCTAGAGACTCCCTGGAGCCAGAGCATCTATAAGAAAGTGCTAATGCCCAGCTTGGAATCCTGAGAAGACAAGATACTCATTTCAACTCAGGTAATTATATTTGCTGAAACCCAAAGCATGATAAAGTCCCTTGCTCACTCTAGTCAACTTGATTATCAGACTGAAATGGACAGAAATATTCAGATTTTCATAGATTCCCAAAAGGGAAGAGCTGACAAAGAAGTTGTATGTTTCCGAAGCAAAGTTAGGATAGTTTTCTGTATTTTAGAATGAGTCAGAGGATAAAAGTTTCATGGCTGGAATATAATAGAAATTCAAAGAAATTTGTTCTTGTAGGGTAATATCTTCCAAGTCTCATAAATCTAGGTGGCTCTTTTTATGAATTTTCCCTAGGGAATACTTTACCCATTATCAAAATACTGTTACTGTTGAGAAAATTCTTTAAATTTCTAGTTGAAAATTATTTCCTTTAAAAATTAAGTTCTCTATTAGATTGTGTCGTTTTGAGACAGAGTTGCTCTGTCTAGCCCTGGCTGTCCTTGAACTCTGAAATCCAACTGCTTCTTCCTGCTAAGTGCAGTAATTAAAGGTGTACACCACCAGGCCCAACTTCAATTAGAAGTCTTGCCTGGAAAGTTTATATAGGAAATATAAAAAGTTGTAAATTAGCTAAGAAAGGTAATATTTCACTTACAAATTTGAAAAGTAACTTCCTTTGTAGTAATATACATTTATATTTGGTCTCATCTTACAGTGCTTAAGGACAGTATTTCCTTTTATCTGCCAAGGCAACAAGAACCAGGATTCACAAAAATAGTAGAATGGCTGTTTCAGACACCTTGAATGGCAACTAGACAAACAGAGACATCTTTTAATTAGCTTTAATAATACAAAGCAAAATAAAAGATCACAAAGGCTCTCAACTACTGAGAGGATTTTGATGAGAAATTTGTTATTTCACAAGTCTTTCTGTGAGATTGTAGGGATTTAGAAAGAATGTTAGAGGCTTCTGTAATATCAAAGAGTCAATAAAAATATGTGGACTCAGATATTTTGTTATTATTATTATTATATTCTTTATTTTATGTGTTGAGGAGGTGTACACATGCCATTGCTGTCATGCCTGTGCGAGTCAGAAGACAACTTGCAGGAGTTGGTTCTTTCTTGCCATCATGTAGAACCTAGTTAAACTCAGGTTATCACTTTGCATCCAGGCACCTTTACTCAATGAACCATCCCCCTGAGCCCTTGTTGAGTTTTTAAATTATAGCCTGACTTGTTTTACTGCCTACTCCTCAGTACTGCTCAAGAGCTCTGTTAATTTTCCAGATACCCTATACCCTCTGCATATATAAGACATTTTTGGCACTTGGTCTATTTGTGAGACTCCTGGCAATGGGAGCAGGGTCTGTCCCTGGTGCTTTAATTGGCTCTTGGAAACCTATTTCTCATGTTGATTGAATTGCCCAGCCTGAATACAGAGGGAGGTGCTTGGTCTTAAGATATCCCAATACACCTTCCTGATGCCCATGGGAGGGCTATCTCTATATAGAGCAAATACAGAGAAGTAATGTATTGGGAGGAGTTCTGGATGTGGGAGAGACAGTCTTTAGGATATAAAATGCATACATAAAATAAAAATAAGTAAAAGTTAAATAAGCAGTGGTGAAGGATAATATTTAGACAGTCTGAATTGTGAGTAGACTTATCTTGCAATTGCTCACATACCTCAGCATCTTTCGCTTTGCAGTGCAGGGATAAACTTGACCTCTGAACTCTACTTAAATCCATTCTTGCAAATTTTCAGGATCAGAAAAGAAACAACTTACCCTGTGAACCTTAGAGCTTTCAGTTCATAGTCTTTTGCAGGGGTGGATCATATCACATTAGATATGGGATTCTTGGATTTCCATTCACAAATCTAACTTGCAATTTCAAAGTCTTATATCATATCCAGAAACAGGGCTGGCTAAATTATTTCTATCTTCAATGACATTAATTTGAAATTTTTGTCAGAGTTTTGGCAATGCTGCTATTTTTGAGATGTCCTTTGTTTATATACATGTGTGAGTTTTCAATTCTGGACTTGAGGAGTGTACATTTGCAATTTAGGACCTACTTTGTTCTGGACCACAAACTAGAGTCATCAGGGAAGAGATAAGTTCAACTGAGAAAATGCCTCCATTAGAATTCCTATAGATAAGTCTATGTACCAATTTCTGCATTATGATTGATGGGAGGAGGGCCAGTTTGCTGTGGGTGCTGCCGTCTTTGATAAGGTACTCCTGTATTCTATAAAAATGCAGATCAATCATGCCATAAAGAGCAGTATTTCTCAATAGCCTTTGCTTTGGTTTCTGTTTGACTTCCTGCCCTGACTTCCATTAGGGATGGATTGTGCTGCAGAAATATAAGGCAAGTAACCCCTTTTCTGTCAAAGTTTGTTTTGGTTGATATTTTATCACATCATTATTAGTACTCTTGGACTCAGCCATTCTTACAATTACTCTGTGAACAAAGCAGTAAATTTCAATGGTTCATTTAGTTTTTGCTGCAACAAATTTGCTTTTTCTTTTTGTTGTAAATAAGTTAAATATATAAAATATATTACTTCAGTTTTAGTACATATAGTTGTTATTAGAAATTTCTTCATGCACTAGGTAGTATAAATAATTTGATGCTACTTTATCTAAAAGCCAATATCTGATTTTAGGGCGAAACTTTCCAATAAAATACAAATTACTTTATGCAAAGCAATGGAAAGCATCAAATTTATTATTTTATAGGAGGGACACAGGATCTGTGGTAAAGTTATAAAAATAAGAAAAACAACATAATGCCACAATATATTGCTGTCTTATAGAGCAGTTGGTAAAGAATGGACTTATCACTTTGGAGCTGTGGCTTGTGTATGATATCTAGCAGGTATTAACAGACATCAGTGAATTCTAATATAGGACTATAAGAATCATGAAAATCATTAGTCATCCCTTCAAATTCATTCTAGATGCCCAAAAAGATGTACAGAGCAGTTTATATAGGAATTAAATGTGGCAGTTGCACTGTACAAATTGTGACAAATATCTCTGGAGTCTTCAGAAGATAATTATAAGCATTAGATATTTATGTACAGCAAGTACAGTCTCTTTCAGTTTTTTTTTCTTTCCTCATGAACATAACTGTCTCAACCAAATTTGCCTAAAGAAAAAAAAGTTCAGTTTCTTCCATGAAGCTAGGGTAGGTGATGAGCATTTCAGCTATTAACCACAAATAGGTGAAATAAATCCTCCTGCAGTGTTGAGCTAAACAAATGACCTAGGAGGAATAGTGCCTTGCAAAGCAGTTTAGGCACCATCAATCCTTATGAAAGCAAAATGAATCTTTTCTTAATTCTCACTCTAAGTGTCTTCAATTTTTTCCCCAAGAATTTGAAAGCCTTTCTAATAGGTACTCTTGGGAATTTAATTTCTATAGACCACTATATCAATAGTTATATTTTCATTTTACTGTCTGTCTTTATTTCTGAGGTGCTTCAGCTTTTTCAGTCCTAGACATAGTGCTTGCCTGAAGTAGCATAGAAGAAAAGCAGGTCTGGTGTTCATTTATTTACCTAGTATACTATACACAATAGTCTATTAATTTCACTCAAAGGAATCATCAGTGAGGGTAATGGATTTCAGATAAAAAACATTCTTTTAGACAAAAGAATTATTATTTATACTTATATCTATCTATGTGTTGGTTTAAGCACATGGGAGCAGGTTCCAAAGGAGATCACAAGAGGGAGCTGGCCATCTAAAGCTACAGATTTAAGCAATATGTATTATAAACAAAACATGAGTCCTCTGAAAATCATGCATGTTCGTAAATCCTTAGTCATGTTTCCAGTCCCTCAAATAGTAATTTTTTAAATAGTTTTTACAACTTAGTGAGTTAGGGTTGACTTCCACAAAATCTGGATACATTAACAAATTTTGGTGTCCAATGTGTAATAATGATAAAAGAAAAGATTGCCTATTTTAAATATAAAAGAAGTCATAGTTTAATAGAAATGTATAATTACTGTTTTGAGAAACAGATTAACAATAGTTAAAGAATGAACATTTTGGAGATTATTTTCTATTTGTTACTTAGTCTTAGAAAGATACTGCAAATTAATTATTAACTAAAAGCTGTTGGTTGGTTTATAAAGTAACATTTATTTAGCAATCATAGAGTATTGCATTGACAATAGTGTGCTGTGTTAAATTGTGGGTATACACAAAGCATTTGAGATAAAAAAGCATTAAAAATAGAAATGAAGATGATTATACTATATTTTAAAATAATAAGTTTGTACAACATGATTCATAATAGGGACCATGTTAATACAAAGTTGAAGAGACAGTGACTGGATGGGTATAATTTTGAGTAGCTACTTTTGAGTGAGCTTGTGGCAGTCTCTGGGAGAATCTTCTATAAAACTTGCATAGCCAGTCCTGTGTGGAAAACATTCCTTCATAACTCCTTAGTATTGTGTAATTATGTTGTTGTTTTTAGGGTTAGCACAAGTGACCGATGCCATTGCGTATATGTTACTGTTCTTTCCACAGCATTAAATCTCCTTCAATCTCAGAATACAAATTTATTCATACAAGTAACAGTATAAAACTGAATATGTTATTTTAGGAATATAAGTATATGTATATACTCATATACTTAGAATTAATGAGAAAAGAGACCATGTATTTGGAGCGGTAGACATATATAAGGGTTATAAGAAAGCAAAGAAAAGGGAGAAACGTTGAGATTACAATATAATCTCAAAATTTAAAAATACACACATAAAAGAATAGAGAATAGCATTGTCATAGTTAGAATTTTTATTGCTGTGAAAATACATCATGACTATGGCAACTCTTTTTATTATTATTATTATTATTATTAACAAAGAAGTCACACTTTCTATCCTTGTATATCCTTATTCAAGGTCCCTTCCCCCTCCCACCACATCAGGTCATTTTTTCTTCTCCACAACTCTCCATGCCCCCCACCCCGGGGCAAGTGGCAGGCAGTTCCAAGGTCCCACTGTCCCAATATTGCTTAGTTCAGCCTCCACTCCTGGCAGATCCATTTTTCTCCCCCCAATTCTTATAAAGGAAAACATTTAATTGGGCCTGTGATTCCTGAACCTAATTAGTCTTCTCAATAAAAACCAAGATTCAGGTATCAGGGTAATAACCTGAAAGATCAAACAAGCAGTAGAGCAGCCACTAGAGACTTCTTACCACTACAAATCCTCAGACCCCAAAAGGAGCTAAGATTCTGTCTCCATCCATTTTATACTCCTGTTTCCACCTCCCAAGTACTGAGATTAAAGATGTGTACCTGACCTCATGGTTAACTAATGGCTAACTCCACCCCTTGATCTCTAGGCATGCTTAGGATATGTCAGAACACAAAGTATCACACCACAAGCCTGGTTTACAGTTTCAAAGTTGTAGTCCATTTTCATGATGGGACATGGTGGCATACAGGTAGTCATGAGGCTAGGGAAGAAGCTGAGATTTCTATAACGATCTGCAAAGGACTTGATATTGAATTCAAAGGGCTATGTAGAAAATCACTTGTCCATTACTCCTTATGAGTTACATGAACAGAAAATTGAAAGATATTATAGTCTAATAAAATGTATTTTTCCCTGAATTTGTGATTTTTTTTAATTCCACAAAACGATGATTTAAAGTTTACACTTTTATAGACAATGTCTTACAACATAATAGCTAAGAAAATATCTATATCATATGAAGCACAGATATAAGAGGAACCCTCAACACTGTCACTTGATCACAGTTTTCAGAGGTTTTTTGATCTATGGCATGAAAAGGCAAGTGGAGAACTGACCAAAAAAGTAAAAATTTCTAAAAAACCCTGCACATGGTACCTATCAAGATAATGCTCAGATGGTACTTTGCTCACAGGAATAGGTGTGAGAAACCTAAGAATTCCTGTCTATGATAGATTTTTACAATCTTAGAATAGGAAAATTGAGGTTTCTGCCCACTGGAGATAAGTTCAGCCACCCAGATTGAACAGTCATGATTGTGACATCACTGCAATGGAAGCCGACAATTCCCAAAAGAAAAGATACAATTCTCATTTCTATTGAAGAAACCCAATGACCCAAATAAACAAGCACCAAAAATGAACCCCCTTTAAATATTTACAGCTTCAAAGGAAGAAAGTACAATTACAAACCTCTGCCAGGAAATGACAAGGTAAAACTTGAGGACACAGAAATTCAATATTTACTGGGATAGAAAAGCATCAGTTAAAATTCTAGAATGTAAAAATATTGCAATCAACATTAAAATAACTTTCAAATGCACCCCTGGAAGAAAAAATTAAACGCTAAAGTAAAATGCAGAAAAAAAATGTAGATGAGGAAAACAATTTTTAATGGTTTAACATATAATTAGGAGAAGATTTTGAAAAATTAAAGACAGAACATGGCAAAGAATTTGCATTTGAATACAAATTGGATCCGTTTTTTGAGAATTTCATGAAAAGATATGAATCATCAAATATGTATTGACTGGAGCAGGAGATGGCTCAGCAGTTAGAAGCACTTGCTATTTTTACATAGAAAATGAGTCCATTTTCAAGCAACCATATGTAGAGGCTTTTAACAATAACCCCAGCTCTGGAGGTCCTTCATGGGACATGTACACACCAGAGCAAACATACATACACACACACACACATACATACATGCATAGACTCATGCACACACACACACACACACACACACACACATCAAACAAATATTTAAAATTCAAGACATTAAGAACTGTCACACATATTATCAATCTTAACATCAACTTGAAAATAAATAACTGCGCCATGATCCCAAGGGCTCAGAAAGTTCTTTCAGCAGTAATAAGAAATGCCAAAAGTCCTGAGATATTATTTTCTGAAGTCGGAGAGAAACTCATACCCAACCTTGAGTTTTACAGGCTCATAAACTATCATGGACAACTATGCTTTAAAGTCAACTTTGCTTCCAAACAGAAGAAGTCTGTGGTATGAGCTAATGTAACAGAATCACTTACAAAGGTATAGCATGTGCAGAGAAAGTAGACGTCCCCACATGGGAAAGCAGTAATGTCAGAAGACACTGAATGGTTAAAACAGTGATGAATTACAAGAGCAGGGCAGGCATTAGTTTTAGTTATGTGCCCACTGACAAGAACAACATAATGATGGAAGGATTTCATTTGGCCTATAGTTTGAGAATACTGTCCATCCCAGCGGGGAAGGCATGGGGTAAAAATGTGAGGTAGCTTGCCACATTGCATCTGTAGTCAGGAAGCAGAGAAAAGAATGATGTGACTCAATTCTGTTGCTCCTTTTATTCAGTTCAAGGATAGTGTCAGCCATATTCAAGGAGGGTCTACTCAGAAGTTAAGCCTCTCTAGAACATCAATACAAACAGCTACATAAGTGTGTTGCCTAGGTGATTTGAACCATGTCATGTGATAGTTAATATGTATCATCACTGAGGTTAGCAAATGCCAACTCAGATCTGAGGTGTTGGTTCTGTGCAAGAGCAGCCAGTACATTGAACTGCTGAGCCACTTTTCTAAATGACCTTCAGTTCTTAGGTTACTTCCTCATTGTTCCAGACAGAACACTCACCAACAGGATGAACTTTCTTTTAATATAAAATCTCAAGGGCTAGTGCGGTGGCTCAGTAGGTAAAAGCACTTGGAGCCAAACTTAATGACATGAGCTCTGCCCCTGGAACCCACATGGTAGAAAAACAAAATGCTAATACTTACATGTTGACATCTGAGGTCCACATGTTGCATGTACACATGCACACACACACACACATACACACAAACTACATAGACAAAATAAGTAAATAAATATTAAGCAATACCTCCATAATATTCTAGTTGACATTATAAAAGATCAATTAGTAGTTGGTCTAGACGAACATTGTTTAGAAAGAGCATGACACTGAGCCAAGCCTCACAGCACCTATATTATGAACCTGTAGAGGAGCCACCACTAGACAGGTAAGTATCCCTGTGGCCCATAAGCATAAACGGTAACAATCTCTGCTAGTTTCCAACTTCTTAAAATACAACAAGGAAAGAACAAGTTAAACACCTGATTTGAAGAATTGCAGAGAAAAGACGGCTCATAATTATTGCATCCAAGAAAGTAAGCTTTTGTCCTTAACATATACCTTAAATTAGTAATAAAAACAGGAAAATAGCTACATTGATTACTAAGTGCTCTCCATACAAGTGATGTCTTCTCTGGAAAATGTGACAAACATCTCAAGTATTTATGACTCTACAGTGGGAGGTTAAGAGGAAAACAGCTCTGATAATATTCTTTAGTATTAAATCTACAGAGATCCTAATAACTGATGCCAACCTTCCTGGTGATTTTTCTGGATGAAGTACAAAAATAAAAGCATAGCTGCAGAAAACAAGATCATTTTTCCATAATAAAGTTATTGGCTCATGATTTACACCCCTGAGAACTATTTTCATAGGGGACACACTCCTTAAGATGCCTTCCTAGAACTAAACAGTTTCTGTGCATATTCAGGAAGCAACAAAGACCATGTAGTGAGCCTGGTCCTTGCAATCTGTGAAGGAGGAATGATGGTCCTGGCCAACAAAGATGGTGCCAAAGATTTGGGATAGTGTTCACTTAGGATATTCTGAAAAATTATATGGAATCATACAGCTTTTGGATGCATCCCTTATTTCAAAGCAAATAAAATTTTAATTAAACTAATTTCCTTCATTCTGATTCTATCCTACCTGGACAAGGATCAACTTATCAAGCTAAATCAAGCGAACTTCAAATATTTATGACATCTTTGACAGGGATTTCTAGTGAGGAACACCACGTTCAGTTTCTATTTACTTATTATTTGGTTGTGTATTCATTTATTTAGTTTTCCAACTAATTTGAATACAGAAACCAACTGTGTTGGTTGCAAATACATGGATGTGTCCCAAAATTGTTTATTTTCTCTTAATAATTTAACTAATCTTTTTTAATGCAGTCTTTAGATGATTTGTGTGAGCATAATCCAGTCCTTCAGCTCAGATTTCACCCATGGACTCTAAGATTTTGAAGTGATGTTTCCAAACTGAGATAATACCTGTAAGACATAGTAGAGATGAGCCTCTTGTCCTTGACTCTACACTGTCCTGCTTGCTCTGACTCTCCTAGGATTTAATTTATTTCAAGGCATAGCTTCTCCTTATAAATAAGTCTCACTTCAAGTTGACAGCCCTTCTGACTCAACTACCCAACCCCTGAAATTACTGGCATTTGCTGCTATGTTTGACTTATTCTACTAGTGTATGCAATCACTATTTAGGCAAAGACAACCAATAAGGCCATTGTTCAGTATATCAAGTTACCCAGCGGAAGATTTACCTATAGAAAGCTTAGACAACACTCTAAGCCTTATCTTCTCCATCATGTTGCTTTTTGTATCTTTTGGAACTCATTTTGTTTCATGTTTACTGCTTGATTTGTTACCAAGGATACATCATCAACCCAATATGGAGCAGAAGATGCCTCAACCATTTTTTCCTCCGTAGATATATAGTATCTTCCTGTGTACCTTAAGTAAAGCTTATGTTAAACTATTGTCCTATCTATGTTGGAATCTGCTTACATACTGACCAAATATAAGAGAGAATGACTGGGAGGGGTGGGAAGGAGAAGGGCGTTTGAACAAGGGTATACATGGATAAAAATGTGACTGTATTAATAATAAAAAAACAATCATCTATTCACATACACACATGCAAATATAACAACAACAATAATAGGTTTACAGAAATGGCTTGGTGGTTAAGAATGTATTCTGTTCTTAAAGAGGACTGAGTTATATTCCTGTCATTCATATGAGGAGGCTCACAGATGTCCCTAACAACAGCTCAAGTGGCCCATTACATTTGGCCTCCGAAGGCACCTACTCTCACATGTAATGATGGTTTGAACAAAAAATTTCCTTCATACTGTCTGGAATTTGAACACTTGGGACCCAGATGGCGGGGCTGTTTGGTGGTGCCTCTTTGATGAAATAAATATATCACTAGTGGTTGGATTTGAGGATAGAATCTCTGTTTCCTGTTTGCTTTCTCTGCTTGGAGAGGGCAGTTCATATTGTAAGCACTTATAGACACTCATGCTGGCATGCCTGTTACTTGCTGCCACGCCTTCCTGTCCTTGGTGAACTATGATCACGTTAGAACTTTAGACAAAATATTTTTATGCCTTGGTCATAATGTCCTAACAGCAACAAAAAGTTACACACAAGCACACATGAGGTACCCCCTACACTTAAAATTAATTTTGAAAAGTAGAGTATTAATTGTGATAACAACAGTGAACTGCAAAGCCAAGAGTTTAGAGGGAGGGACAGGAGTTTTTATGTGGCAGAAAATCCCAACGGTTTCTGTTTACTTTGAATCTGAATATCTATAATTATGTGTATGTTTCCCTTGAGTGAAAAAATGAGAGTCATTTCTGCAATATTTATTTGCCTTTCCCCCATTCTTTTCATTCTACTTCCTTTCCCACTGCTTTTTTTATTTTCTATTTATTTTTTTATTTTACCATCAGGGAAAAGCAAAAGTTTCTGTTGGTTTACCTGACTTATGATTCACACCAAACTCTTTCCACACAAGCTACTGCAAAATCAATATGTCATCTTAATTAAATCAGAATCATAAAGACTATTTCTCAACAGCAGAAGACTTCCAGCCTTAATGCTTGATTTCTTTCCATTTCCCATCTAAGAAGAAGATGTAATACTCAAGTGAGCAGCTGCAGAAAATATCTTGATAGAATCTCAAGATGTACTTGAGCAACTGGCACACATTAATGGTGACTATGCCTTAAGATCTCTGGGGTCCAATCACAGAGTCATAAAAATACAGCAATCCAGGAAAGAGAACACAAGAGGAAACAAGGTAGCTGGTGAAGCAACTGTAATAGACATCATGAGATACAGAAAACATTTCCTGGAATTTCATAAGACTAGTGTGCAGTTTGACTAGATGAGGTACAATACACAGCACCTCTTTTGATCCATGAAAGCAAGAAAAGGACCTAAGAAATTTTCCTGCCTTTTTCACCTTTCAGAAAATTAGAATTTGTTAAGTTGTGAATGTGGAAGAAAAATATCTGCATAGATTAGCCAAATCAAATTTCCTCCACCTAGATAATACTGAATTCAATTTGGTCATTCATAACACACCACTTAGAATTTCCATATATATAAAATATATATATATATATATTTTCTATCTGTGTCTGGATCTTAAATAAGAAATCATACTGGCATAATATAATTCTCGGACTTTGTCTGTATGAGTGTATGTGTTTTTATATTCGCATGTGTATAAGGTGGCAGAGATTAACATTGTCTTTTTCAGTCATTCTCCAGCTTAGTTATGACAGGATCTACTGTAGTCTCAGAGTTTGACCCATCCACTAGACTGCCTAGCCAGGTAGCCCTAGGATAACTGTCTTTTCTAGTGTTTCAGAAAGGTCTTGTTATATTTGAGTGCTTGGCCTTGAGCTCAGGACCTCATGCTCACAAACCCAGTACTTGATTGAATCTCCAACTATGTGGATTCCAAACTTTCCAAAAAGTGTGCAAAGATGGCATTTTCAATGGCTCCTACTGTACCTTAAAACTAAGTTGTTACAGTTTAAGAGTGTATAAGCTGTGATGTGACAGCCCAATAAACTATGAAAAGACCCAAATGGACAATGATAATAGCTTCTTTCCGCCAGGAAATTGTACAGTAGATCACTCTCCTTTACACTTTACTGAAGTTAGACTGGAAAATATAACCTACATGGTCTTCTCATCTTCTTAGCCTCATTTAACTTGATGAATGGACAAAACCCTCAGACAATGGCCGAGATGGGAAAATACAGGGAGAGTGAACCTACAGGTGGAGAAGTATGACCCTGAATCAAAAACAAGAATGAGCCTGCAGAGGCTGCTGGAGCCTGATAGCATGCTAAGCTCTCATTAGGGAGCTATTTCCTCTTCAGGACTGAATGAACCGTCCATCCCCTTCTCTGCCTTAAAGGACTTCTAGGCAAAGTAAAGTGATACTAATTGTGTGGTCTTCCTCCTGACAAAGCCCCTGACATTTCAGACACTAAAGACTGCTATAAATGATGGGCAGGGAGAGGCATATTTATTATGCAAATCTACGATTCAAAGACTGAATACTTGTATGATCTTTTTCATGTTGGTCTTCTCTTTGACATAGTAGAAGAGAATTGATAGCTAAGTAACCTGCAATTTTTGATACTGTTAAGTTTCTGGAGAAACAGCAGACTGGAAATGCTCAGAATTTGTGTGTGTGTGTGTGTGTGTGTGTGTGTGTGTGTGTGTTTGCAGGTGTTCATGTGTGTGAAAGTATATGTGCCTGGGTAATGAGATCAAAAGTCAAGCTTGCGTGTCACTCCTTAAGCACTGTCTGCAGTTGTTTTATTTCATGGGACTGTGTATCCCCCTGGCCTGGCACACACTGTGACGATAGAAATAGCTTAGCAGGGAATTCCAAAGGTCTTCTGTTCTCCACCTCCACTGTGCTGGGCTACAACCTTCTGCCAGCAATGTCACTTAGAAAACAGACAAACAAAGAAACAGCAAACCAAAACCCCATCGATTCTGGAGATCAAAGTCAAATCCATGTGTCTGAGAGGCAAGAACTTTACTCACAGGGTAATTTTTTTAAGCTCAGAATTGTAGAAGACCATGTTCTGGATGAAAACAGGCTCAATAATATTTATTAGTTAATTTTGATATTGTTCAGTCCTAAGTATAATCACGACATTGCTATCCAGTAATATGTTTTGTTTTTTTTTTAATTTTGAAACAGGAAACAAAAGATGAGTGCCTTTATGGGTTGCCTTGGAAAACTGTGGATGAGAAGAGTGGCAGAATAACCAGCCTCACTTTCTCCATTTCTTCATCTTCCTCTTATTTTCTCTTCTTCTTCTTCTCTTTGGGTTTTCATACCTGGTTTAAGAAACTTGTATTATAATTTTCATTTTCATGTTCTCCCTTCCTGTTACACTGTCCTTCCTGTCCCAGTGTTTCTTTTTTGTTCCTCTCTGTGTTCTACCTGAAAGTCAGTCTATGTCTCTCCATGTTGACAGTGGAGAAAAACTTCACATAGTAACACCCTAAATCTTATTTTGTCAGAATTTGTTTGCTCATGGGAAGACATCGCATCTGTCTAACACTATTATAAGAAATAAAGAGAAATATATCAAGATATTCTTGGTTGGTACCTATTTGTAATTCTAAGAGAAGAATAAGAAATACAGAGGACTGCAAAGACAGAGAAGAAGTGAATATTTATCTTCCCTTGTGTACAGTGTAACACAAGGATATGGCTAGATATTGCATGAATATAACAGTTTTTAAAAGATCAGAAAGATGATGATCATACATGTAAAATCTTCTAAGAAATATTAAGTAAATAATTAAATCTATTTTCAAATTATGGAATATATGTAGGGAAAATTTATGACTCTAAATTATATATCTCAGTGTGTATGTGTGAATGTGTGTGTTTGCTATGTGTGTTCATATTTGTATATTTGAGTACAGGGACATGTATACTATGGATCATGTGTTATAATATAGGATAACATCAGATATTCAGCAACTTTCATCACATTTAGAAAAATACTTTTAATTTTTACTGCTGCACATATCAGACTAATTATTCTTTGAGCTTCAAGGGATTCTCATGTTTCTGTGTCCAATCTCATTTAGGAACATTGAATTTGCAGGTTGTAGTTGGATTATGTTACTTTACATCATAAATAATTGTATTGCCTATTAGCTTAATAATAAACACTGATTAGCAGAAGACAGACAGGAAGTATGGGTGGGGTTACCGGACTAAGAAAACTCTGGGAACAGGAAGAACAGAGCAAGGAGACACAGGAAAGAAGACAACCAAGATGTTCTGAGTAAAGGTACCAAGCCATGGCTAAACAGATTATTGGAAATAGATTGAATTAAGATGAAAGTTCTAGCTAGCAGTATGTCTGAGCCATAAGTCAATCAGCGTGTAATTAATATAAGCCTTTGTGTGGTTATTCGGAGCTAAGCCAAAGCAAGGCTATGAGTAGGTCCTAACCCCAGGGCTGGGCCAGAAAGGCCTGGATGGCCAGAAACTTATTATTATAATGTCTGGATTTGGGTACATTCTCATCATTCAAATATAGGTACTGAAGCTTGCTAGACAAATGCTGTACTCACTGAGACATCTCTCCAGCCACAATTCAACATTTTAATCTATAGGAAAACTGAGAATAAGCACTTCTGAGATCTTAGGAAGTATTGTCTGCAATGGTTGTTTTTATGCCTACTAAAATGGCAGCACAGGTGTGTTCACAGATTTTACATTTGGCTGTCAAAATTTACTGCAGGTAAATCATTCTTAAGGAGACAGACTGAAATCAGGCATTTACAAGTGTACTTATAGTGGATCAATGCAAGGAGAATGCCTTGATCCTTTGATTCAAATTTATATAGAGTTTTGTGAATAGAAAATTGGCTTTTTTTTCTAATTGCTCCCCTGATATGGGCTGATAAGTATAACTCTATCACCTACACCATCTACAAAAGACACAGCCAAGGTTAATTGACTCTGTTCTCTGTCCCAGATAGCTTTCATAGAGCTTCATTGTTCCTTTAATGAATTGTGAATCTCTCTTTTACAGAATTCCCATTAAATTATATGCTATACCAACCTGAAATAGAAAAGAAAATCAGATACTATGCCAATCTAAACAAAGGTAAAATCCTTTTGTGTAGGCTAGTTCTTACCATGTTTTGCTGGGATTACCAACAAGGGAAGAAAGTACCAACAAAACCAATAATTTCCAATGTGGTATTAATGTCATACACAACACCAACATTTACATTTTCATCTGACTGCACAGAGGAATATGTATATTGGTTTATCATACATTTGTGTTTATTCGAAAATTCTTCATGGAAACTATATTATGTAAAGACTAACTTTGATGTTCCTTATAGCTGTTCAATTTGTGATATATTTATAAAAAAATTTTAATCATTCTGGGAAAAAAAATCAGAGATGCACAGGAAGCCTGACTCAGGTTTCTCAGTACATTAAAAGGGAAGTGGCTTTGTTTACCAGCCACCAGCACTTTGGACAGTTTGACTTCTCCACTGATGTGATCCTGGCTAAGCTGCTGCTGTTTTGCCATGAGCAAATAATGTAAGGTTGAAAGGGACTAAATGCAGAGGGTATTGGGAATACAGAGCCTACCAGCTGTCCATTTGAATAACATCTGGATAGTAGGCTAAACTCTAGTCTTTGCTATTGAGGCCTGTTAGCCATATAGAAGACTCTCACTCAGTATCAAATAATTTACATTGGCTTAGACAATACATAACTTCTTCCAAGAACACTGCAAACTTCGCTAAGTATATAGGTTGTGTAATTGTTTTCCAAGCCTGAAGGCATTACAAGTTATGGCTGGCTACTTCTTCTTGATGGCTTGCTTCTTAGTTTTGTAGAATTCAGTGTTTCTGCCTGAGTAAGCACTTTCAGCATAACACTTCATTGTGTCTTGGCCTATGCAGGTTCTCAGTCCCATTGGAGCTGAGAAGACGGAAATTCATGTTGAAACACAGCTAAACAGTTTTTGCTGACATCCCCCTGTCATGTTTCATTCACACAATGTGAACTCCTGGAGTCTGAGCACTACTTGAGATTCAAACACAAATGCAGACAGCACACCCTCATGAGAATTGGCACCAGTGAAAAACTTTGTCAAAATGGGTTTGGCACGGAAGCATCAAATGTTTGCAGCACTCAGCACTTGGAAAAAGCTGACACCATTCGTAGATGACTCATGGGACAACCCAAAGGAAAAATGTCAGATGCAATGACTCCTCTCAGGAACAGTGTGATTTCATCCCCAGGTCTCTAAGTGATCTGATATCCCTCACTATGGCATTTCGCTAACAAGGGAGGTCATCCACCCTGGTCTCTCTTGGAATTTGAGTATGCAGTTTGGAATTGCACTAGTTATTTGAATTTCAATGGAGATTACAGCTGTGATTCATATGTCCTGATTCATATCTCTTAAAAATTGTAATTTTACAATTGAAAACTTTCAAAGAATCCTATAAACACATTAAATAGTACATCTTAAAGCACCAAAATGTATAGTTCCCTCATTCTTGCAAATAAAAGTGTAATTGATCCTCTACCTCCTGTCTGTAATTCACACTAAAGCCAAGACTGCCAATCTTTCTGTTCCCTATATTTAATTTAAGCTCCCTTTAGGTACTTTGTAACTATCCACTCTATTTCCTTGCTCCTACTTTCCACTTTTGCTGCTTCAAATTGATAAACTGAAATTATTTGTTCTTTGAAAAATATTTACTATGAATTACCTCCAGATTCATATCATGATGTTAATATATTTTTCCAGAAAAATATGGAAAAGTAGCAAATGCTCTTCACATTAAGAAAAACTCTATTGTTCTCTTATTTCATCCAGAACAGTTTATCATCATTTTCTCTCCTTAAGCAGGAAATTCATCAGTAGGGAAAAAAAATCATAGCTAGTTTTATGTATCACCTAGACAAAGTAGAATTATATGAGAAGAAAATACACTTAACTGGGGAATTATACAGATCAAATCAGTCTATGAACATGTCTGTGGGGAGATTGTCCAGATTGCTAATGATATAGGATTCTATAATCCACTGTGTGTGTCATTGCATCCTAGGCATGTGACCCAGATTGTATAAGGAAGCTAGCAAAAAATGATCCTGAGCAAGTGAGCCAGCATGGAGTATCTTCCATGGTTCTTGCAGTACCTCTTTGGCTGTGACTTAAGTTTGATGTTCAGAAATAAGATTAGGTATAACAGCAAGAAGTCCTGTCTTCAGGCTCCTGCACTTGAATTCTTGCTCTGATTTCCCTGATAGATGTGGAAGTGTAAGTCGAACTGTTTCATCACAACAATTTTAGAAATTAAAATTGCATAGAGCCTCATTTTATAAAGTATTTACTTACTTTGTTTTTAAAATAACAAGTAAAATTTTTATACATGTATCATTTACAGTAAAAATGTTTTGGTCGTTGTATGCATCATGGAAAGGCTAAATCGAGCCTTTAACCTAGGCGTTAACTATATCTCATTATTTTTAATGAGAACTTTAGAAATTTCTGAGTAATTCTCAGAAAACACAATATTGAATAATCACTTTGACACAAGTAAGTCTCGAGTTCACTTCTACTAACTCTTTTAAACTTTTCATTTATCTTCCAAAATTCCTTTCTTTTCCTTTTCTTCATCCTTCAGTTTGGGTAGTCTACATGTAAGTAAAGTTATACTGACTTATGTTTCCATGCGAGTGTTACATCATTCGACTCATGTCCCATGTTGCCCAGCCTAATAAAAAAGTAGTAGAGTTTTCATCATATTTAAAGAAAAAATTAAATTACATTTTATATATTACATAAATTGTGTTTTCTTTATCCATTTTCCTGCTGATAGTCATAGGTATACTTCATTCCTGTTTACTGATAATCATGTTGTTATGGTCATGAAAGTATTGTTATCTCTTTGGCATGTTCTCATGAAGAAAAACATTCTTTAGGGTCTTAAATAAAGCACTATCTGCTTTCCCATATTCTATTTTTATAAGTGACCGATGGCTTCCAGACATCCTTAGAGGACATTTGCTAATGAGTAACTGGACATATTGATGATTCAGAAAGAGATACACCATGTAATTTCATCTCCATTGGCAGCTTCCTAATTTCAGACTGACTTTATGCTGAGAGCATAAAAGGAGATGTTAGTTAACTTTTTTCACAATGTGACCACAAGAAAACAACAGTGAAGTAGAATTCATGAACTGCACATTAGCCATCATTTTTTCATGTTTTCTCTAAAGTGATTTGTTAACATTCAGAATAAGTAGCAGATAGTTTACTTTTAATCACAACCACAAACAAAAGGTCATGAGTAAAAGGTAATGCACAAGCAGAAAGAGAAAAAAAATAGTCACATATTTTTGGTATAAGGGTAACCATCAAATAATCATTTAAGTTTTTCTTGAGCACCACAGGTAAAAAAATATTTTTTTAATTTTTATTTTGAGTTATATATATATATACATACACACATACATATATATATATATACATACACTCACATATCTATACACATACATACACACACATATATACATATATACACACGCATATATACAGGCATACATACACACACACATATATATATACATACATACATACATACACACACACACACACACATGTTCACTATCTGGGTTCCTGGTACCCTTACAGCCAGCAGAGGGTATTGAATCTCCTGGGGCTTGAGTCTTTTGTAAGCTGCCATACACGGGCTCTAAGAATAGACCTTGAGTCTGCTGCCAGAGCAGTGAGTGCTTTTATCCTTAAGTCATTTTTGAGTGCACTCTCCACACTTTTCCAAAAGTAAGACAAAAGCCAATATCATTGATTTTATATATTTGACCTAATCCTTTACATCCAAATATATTGTTTTCATAAATGACCACGATTTCTAACCAAATTGTCAATAAGATAATTTATATGATTTTTTGTTTGAAATTCACACTTTTGAAATCAAGGCTACATTTTCAAGTTTCTTCTTTACCTATAAGACATTGGAATAGACAGCAGGTACATGAGTTAAGTAGCTGTGAGAGTCAGTGACTCTCATATTGGATGATAGAGGTTGAGAAAGCATTGTTGCAGTCAAATCTTATATAACTATGGGAAATGCTAGAGCAGTCTATGCAGGTTTCATCTCTGTCTCCAATGGTATGCATGGTCTCTGTGGAGCTCAGCTTGCAAAAGCAAAGCATTTGACCATGGACCTAACTTCCCCTGTGGTACAGAATAGACAGGTGCCAAAGAAAGATCTGCTGAAAGTTGAGAGAGCATCTCATAACTAAAAGATCTGGTGTATCAGTACAGCAGGTGCCAGAAAATATTTTTAAGTTCTGCACCATTTCTATAGATTTTATATTTTATTATTTTAAATTGTGTGAATGTGCATATGAGTGTAGGTTCCCCTAGAGGCAGATGTTAGCATGAGATTTCATGAAGTTAGAGTAAAAGGGAGCTTTGAGCTGCCTGATATTGGTGCTGGGAACCAAACTCAGGTCCTCTTCAAGAAGCAATGTGCCCTCTTAGCCACTGAGCCATCTCTCCAACCCTTTTATCAGACTTTAAATCATAAACCATGGCTGTTGTTTTCCACATTTCCTAAAAAAAATGCTCTTGGTGATCAATACAAACCATATGGGAAATGAAACCTGGGAAATATAATACAGCTAGATTGATGCAATGTAACCACTCTATAAATGAATAGTGAAACTTACTTGGGGATTTAAAAGTCCTGTCAAATTTGAAATTATCCTTCAGAAATATTGTCTCAATATTACAACACAAGGGACTGGAACAGATGTTACAAGGATGCTCTCTATGTTGCATAACCAACTTTTACACTGAGAAATTAATGCCTGCTCAGATTATGTTGGTGCCTTTTTTTCCTGTAGTTCATTCTTTTGGTTTTTAACCTAAGCTATAGATAATAACACACTATCTTTTACCTGCTACAGTGTTAAGGGATAAAAAAAAATCACACCTGCAAAGCTTAGGCAAGATTAATGAATGCTAATTGGACATGAAGTCAAAATTCTGTAGTCTTTATTTGTTTGTATTTTAAAGAAAATTACCACCAGCTTTTATAATTAGAAGTAGCCTTAGAATGTCCAAGCTTAGAATGTCCAAGCTCTATCTCCAATAAAGGGACATCCTATTGAGTGACTTCCGAAATCAAGACTATGAAACAGTTTGGTCAAACCAGAAATCTGTTTTCAGAGGTTTAAAAGAATACAACTCAAACTCAAAGTAGGAAAGCTTGAAGAATGGTTCAGGAGTTAAGAGCAGTTGTCCTTGCAAAGGATCAGAATTTTGTTCCCTGCACCACATGGTTGCTCAAAACAATCTGTAATTTTATTTTCATGGGTTCCAGTGCTGTCTTCTGATCTGTGTGTATCAAGCATGTATGTGGTTCACATATATACATATAGATAAAGCATTCATACACATAAAATGTCAATCTAAAGAAATTACTATCTCAACAAAAGATACATGCTTATTTGTAATCTCTTCCATTATTTATGGCATACTTACATAAAAGGCAGTTGCAATTAAGTAACTAGAATTGTGATACATCTATATTATAAACAGATAAATTTTGATAGGATATTTTATTTCAAATTGCCACATAATTATAAATAATTTAGCACTAGGGGTATGAATATATAAATGATGCCATCAATGAATGACTGAATGGACAAATGACCATCTCCACATTTTCTATAGTTCTCATATTTCCTAATATTGCTCAAAGCTTTTCCTTTGAAAGTGACCACTACTCAGTCAACTTTGGGTCAACTCTGAAGCTTCAGAGTCACCCCATACAGAGCACCTGAGGCAGATGCCAGGGTGGGTCTGGGCCTTGAATCTCGTTTGTTTCTCCCACTTCTGCTGGTTGTCTGCACAGAGAAGCTATGGTGTGTGACCTCTTCTGGCAAAAAGAGCCAGAAAAAGCATATTTCTATTTCTTTCCAAACTCAGAGAAGGGTGTCACTGTCTAGCCATCTTGCCTCTAAGAGTCACCCTGAGGTAAATGCAGGCATGAGCTAAGCATCACAAAGAAAGTCACTAGGTGAATGCAAGGTGAGGGGTCAATGCAGTAAAGGCCACTGAAATGACACAGAGGCTTTAAGACACTTGCTTCCAAGACTGACAAAACACGTGTCATCCCTGTCATCCACATGATGGAAGCAGAAATATTTTCTTCTGATATTTAGACACTACTGACTGGACTGCTAGTGTATACACTTGCTTGTAGATGTGTATACAAAGTCACACACAAGCACATGTACACACATACACACAAACAATAAAATGTAACAATTATTTATTTTACACTTTACAATTTATTTATTTAAGTGAAGTAAGAGGTAGAGGCAAGAAGATCAGAAGTTCTAGGTAATCTGTAGACTCAGGTTTGAATTCAGGCTGGGCTACATGCATCTCTGTCTCTAAAGCCAAAAACCAATAAGTGAACAAAGAGTAAAAGTGATGTGAATAGAATACCATTGTCAACAGTATGTGTAAAATAAATAACTTGCTGGGCTGGGCTGAGACAAGGTAATCAGGGACTCAGATTCTGACCATGGTCAGAAGTCTGCGAATAGCTCTAAAGCTTTCACCAAGAACACTCTATCCCTCCATATTCACACACCCTTTTGAATAGAAGAACTGAAGACAAATCAGTACAGATGGAGTATAATCAAATACAAAATAGCTCTGTTTAACCCACAAAACGTTGTAGTTCACTATGTAGTTGGTCTGAGCACAGTGGCTTTGCTGCACTCACAATTTCCATTTACCCTTGATGATGATCTATTTTATGGATGTCAGGCCTTCCTGGACAGGCTACCTTCCTGCAAACCAGCTTCACCCATTATCTCTTAATGGATGGTCCCTGATTTTTCTTCCTCAACTGGAAAAAGAAGAATGTTCAGCCTTTGGAAGCACTCTTTTCAAGAGAATATGGGTACATACTTAAGAACATCTTCCACTGAAGGAGAATCTACAAGGATAATCAAATTACTAGAACTTCAGTGATTGTGGAGAGTTTCGAGTGTTGCAGGTCCAGAGCCAAACTCTTTTGGACCATTTTTAGTCATGTATTGTCCTCCTCCATATGTAATCTATAATAATTGTGACTAGTAATTAAATGATCTAAATCACCTGTAACATGCAAACACTAATACTATGGGCAAGTAATACCTGAGGTTGCATGTTTCTCTTAAGTATATGTACTTGAGGCTTCTCTCAATGCATTTGATGTGTCCTGATTCACTTTTCTTTTACTATAGAAACTATAAAACTGTTAAACACATCAGATCATAGAATTTGGGGCCACAGATGCTTGAATGTGTGTGGTAGTAAAAGAGGGAATGATTCAGCATCATAAGAAATACTTGAGAGTGTTTTTCTGGCTTTCTGGGGCCGGTAAATTTGGCTTCCAGTCCAGTGGGTCACACCAGCTACAGAAGGCTCCACTTGTAACACAACATCAGGACCATCTATCTCATCATACAGATGCTGAGTTATCACTCTCCAGCCAGGCTGTTTGTGAAGAAAGGCAGCAAGTTCTGCCTCTAAAAATGCAAATACACATCCCCCTATAGAAGTCCCTGCTTAGATGATAAATTGAGGCCTTGAAGTGTTTCCTCCAGCGAATTACATATTAGAATTACACTTTCTATTTCTGGGATTTCCAGTTTCTCACCTATTGCCTCATTCAACATTTGCAGCCTCTGGCTGCAGAAACTGATTAGGCAGCAAGGCCAATTGTAGATCCAAAATGATACTTTATTGACTTTTTTTTTAATAAAAGAGAAGTAGCCAGCAGAGAGACTTGTGGTTACCCTCTCTCCTTGACTTTTGTTAGGGGCATATCTTGTTTTCTTTTTTTCATAGGAACAAATCATGGTTACTTCTGCTTCCTTTTGATTACACTCAGTTGAAATACACAGTTGTTGCTCATTTTAAAGGTGTAGATAAAGAAGCAACAGTGAGTCAGAGGCTTGATGTTTGATATCCCCTCACTGCCAAGAAAATAGGACACAGATTATCATTGAGGAGAGACAGGAGGGGTCCAGAAAAGAAGAAAGACATGGCATCACAGCTGAAATCTCTTGTTCTATTGAGTCACATCAGGTAGTTACATGCCCTCTTAAAGTCAGAATTATATCAAATCTCTCTACTTCGGCATAGACTTTTGAATAATTTACTAATGATAACTGTAAGCTAAAATTCCTATAATAAAACATATAGTCTTTACTTCTTTGCTTTATTCTCTTTTACTTAAAAATATCCTGTTTAGAACATTTTAGTTATTTTTTTACACACACACACACACACACACACACACACACACACAGAGAGAGAGAGAGAGAGAGAGAGAGAGAGAGAGAGAGAGAGAGAGAGAGAGATTCACATGAATAATAATGTGCCTTAAAAGTAAATAAAAGAACAAGGCCAGTTAAAAATGAATGTGAATCAATAGCCACATGACACTTTAATATCAAAAGATGGCTTGTATAGAATTAAGGTAAATTATCTATGTATAATATAAATTTAAACTTGAGTTATTTACAGATGTTACAGGGACTTAGTGGGGAAAACATTTAAATAAATTCCATTGCATTTAATGTTTTTGAAATATAATTTTCATTTTAAACATTTGATTGCTGTAATATAATGAAAACAGGTTCTCTTAAAAATGTTTTGTTTTCTTTGTACAAATTCCCATTTCACCTAGCAGTAGATTCCTAGTTCTGTATGGCTTTTGTTTTTTGCCTTAGCTTTTTGTATGAATGTGAGCAGGTGCCTGAAAAGCAGGAAGATTCATTTCATTTGTTTATTACTGGGCTTTCCATTTGCACCTTTTTGAAGAACAAATGAGCATCTAGAGACTCTCAGTGGTTACACTGCTGTGTAAGCACCACCATGAAGGATGAGCCTTTTATTGTGTGTGTCTGTGTATCAGGAAGTAGGTTATGCGTGCATATGTGTATGTGAGGGCACTTGCATGTGTGTGTATGTGTGTGGTATGAATGGAGGCAAGGGATGAACATTGGCTTTTGTTTTCACTTGCTTCCTGTGTTTTGGATACTTGGTCCTCACTGTATCAGCACTTACCAAATTGGTAGACTTACTGGCCAGCAAGCCACTGGATTCCCTTGTCTCTGCCTTACCAATTTTTCAATGCCTGGATTTAAGTTATCTGATAACTGTTTCTCATGCCCTTGCTTCAGATTTCTCTCTTCTGGTAAGGAATACACTGCCTCCATTCCTTAGGGAAATCATTTTTCAGCCAGTTTCTGGACTCACTAGATTTTGACTGTCATAAGGAAAACATACTTTTGCCTTTTCTTGACTTAAATCACACTCTGATAAGAGTTCAGATGAAATTAAGGATGATGTTAACTAAGAACACTTTCTGACTCAATAGGAGAATTTGATTTTAGAGCAGAGTTTAAATTCTAATGAAGAACTCACATCCTCAGTGAAATTCACAAAATATTTACCTACGAACAAATGGGATATCTACGATAACATCTTTTTTATGAAAACAAGCCTTGAAAAATTGTAGAACACATCACTATTATATTTTAATTTAAGAACATGTTAATAGTTGAATAAGTTCTAGTATAGTCTCTTGGTTTATTAGTGGTTTTTAGGGGCATATGGAGTGTGATGGAGTGTGTGTGTGTGTGTGTGTGTGTGTGTGTGTGTGTGTATGCATTGTGATATATATTCATGTACATATGTGAGTGTTGCCAATCTATGTATAATGAGGCCAAAGGGTGATATAACTGTAGAGTTTTCTCCATCAGTTTCTAACTTATTTCTTGAGACAGAGCGTCACATCAAATCTGATGCTTGCTGATTCAGTTTTAATAGCTGGATATCTTTTACACTGGATACAGAGATTCAAACTCAGGCCCTTGTGTGCACATAGCAAATACTCTTTCTCACTGAGTTATTGTCAGACTGCCCATAACTTAAAAAATTAACTATAAATCTCCATATTTTGTCTGTTTTCTCTACCTCTAAAGAAACAAATAGAAGAATACCGAAACCAAAATATAGTTAACTCACAATCCCAACTTCATATTTATGTTAGGAAGGTATTGAATGGATTGGGCTGTATAAAAACCTAATGACTGACAATAAAACCAAGGTTTAAGTTTTTTATAGCAAGACAGAATACAGCTTTCATAACAAATAGAACGTAATGATTGTTGGAAAATGGTGTATATTCTATATTCACTGAAACATCTCTTTAAATCGTGTTGAATGCACTGATAGCTGGACCTTTAATCCTAGCACTTCGGAGCAGAGGCAGGCAGATCTCTATAGTTTAAGTTCTATATAGTGACTTTTAGGATAGACAGTGCTATGTAGAGTGACTGTATCAAAAGATAAAACATTTATATTAAAAAGATTCACATCTTAATGACAATATCTGGAACATGACACCTATAACGGTCAGTACCAGCTTTCAGGAACAGATGTAGATAAAGTCAAATTATAGTTTCTGAAACTCCCAAGCCAATTGTAAGAGGCACAAATTTAGTTATAATAACAGATTATTGCATCAATGTTCTCCTTATGCAGCAGTAGATAAAGAAGGCCAGGAAATTTTATTAGTACTAAGGTTTTAACATGATTTTAAAACACCTTTTAAAAAAGTACTTCTTTCTTTGTAGGAAAACTGCTAGGAAAGTGGGAAGGAGGCCGTTGGTGAGGGCTTAGGATTGGCAGAGAAGATGACACTGAAACTGGGAGAGAAGTGAAGTCGTTACTATTGGGTACATCGAGTGATTCTCATTAGGTCTTTTTCTTCTTCCAACAATGAATTATTGGCAAACCCACACTCTGAATGACTTGAACGACATGAAACAATTCTGTATCTGTGGGGAATTTTAGATGGATATTGACATTTACTTCTTTTTGCTCTATCTGTACAGATAGAGGAAGAAAAAAATATATTTGGTATAGCATCTCAGCTTTACAATTTATCATATGGGTAGTATTAGTAGAATGCTTATAAGCAATATTGGAAGAACATTTAGTGATTCAGAATTAAGTAAGTTTGACAGGAAAACATCTTTATCTAGTCTCTCATCCTGAAATTCCCCTCAATTTACAGAATATATTCATGATTAGAATCATGCTGACCATGAAAATATAACTGTTGTTTAATACTTAAGATCACAGACATATCTAGTACACCCCTTGAACAACATAATATAGTTGCTCAGAATATTAACTTTATGACTTCCTTTAATTTGTACATAAAAGATGCCCATTTCATAATACTTGTTTTTGTCTCTGAGAATATAATATGAACATAAACTTCAAACACATGTTGTCTGCAGTGCTTTTAAAGATTGAAATTTAGAATCAGGGGAAACAGCTCAGCATGAAAAAAAAAAATTCTTCAGGCACATGATTTTCTGATTTAAGTTAGAACAAGAAGAAACTCTCCAATACTGGCCATTTCTTGCACCAAATAAAACTGTCTTAAGCCTTGGCTATGAGCACCTAGTACAGAAATTCCATCACATGTTGAGCTATGATGATGTAGAAGCTGTTTTAAATAGGTTATGAGCCTCTGGAATACCCATGGCACATAAAATGAGCTGGAAGCAGATGTTGCATCCTTCTGCAAAAATGTTCTAGAAAATAAGGTCATGGGTTTTATAATAGCAGGTTTGTTGGGAGGTTGTGAGTATACCTTATAGCCACTTGGTAACCATCTGAAAAAGGAACTAAGCCCCCCAGGCATAGGCAACTGTCCACTGGCATGGGCAATATGGAGCCTCAAGGAGAGGGTCAGACTGTTTCTGTTCATGGACTAGCAACTTGGAGCTCATTCCCTCCAGAGGAACACCTAACCCAGTCTTGATATTAGGATGAAGAAATTGGACTTTCCCGGAGTGGATGCTGAGCTAATCCACCTTGGGACCTCTTGCCTTTTCTGGGGAAGGGATGGGAGCTGGGGAGGAGAGAGGCTGAAGACTGACCGGGAGGGGTCAGGAGGGGGAAGGGAGTTGGAACAAGGGAATACATGGATAAAATTGAGACTTTATTATATTAAAATAAAATTTACAAAGTAGTAATTAAATGTGAAACTTAAAAAAAAGAAAATTTCATACATAAATATAAAATATTTGAACCAAATCCATCTCTCTACCCTCCTTTATAAATGCTGTCCCCTGCTTGTCCTCTCTCATCCTTCTAACTTCATGTACTTTTTATTAAGGCCTCTGAGTTGCCTTAGTATTGTCCTTATGAGCACAGGTTTAGAACTGTCTTCTGGAGTGTGGGCATCCAAGGTGACTTTCTTAAGGAAAACCGATACTATTTCCTCTATCAGTCTTCAGTTGTCAGTAGCTTCTCACATATGTGTGAGACTTCATGAGCCCAACCACAGTCCATGCTGAGATTTTTCTGATTTAATCTAATGTGAATTTATGCATATAGTCATGAATGTGTTCATGTGCAAAACAGCCTTCTCATGTATAAAAAACACTGTTTCTTGGCAGTTTTCCTCTACTTCTGGATCTTAGAATTTTGGGGTGGAGGCTCTGATACATAAAGAACATTGAATACTGAAGCTGAGAAGCAGTTTAGGACAAAGTGTTTAGTCAACCGTCTAAAATTAACCACACAATCTAGCTATTGCTCATCAAGGTGATATCTTTTCTTATGATTTTATCTAACACTCTGGCCTGAGAGGTATCAAAAACATGCCACATGCAAAGGCATGATAAGTTGTTGTATCTTTGGCTTTCCAAGTGATGTTAGGTAGTGAAAATATTTCAATCCCTTTATTGAGGAAAACTGGCCCCAAAGGGAGGGATGACTCAGTCATATCAACAGATCCCATGTAACCTAGCCTTCAGCAAAACGACCATTTGAAGAGTATCATGAGTTTTATTGATAACCTGGGTTATACAACCAGTTCAAAAATAAAGTAATACTTTTCTGTTGACTTTTGAGGCTTCTAATTTTTCAAGGATTATATAACAGTAAGTAGTAAAAATAAATAGAAGAATATTAATTAAAATGATAGTAATTATGTGTGTGGTATGTATGTAAATGTTTGAGTGGGCATGTGCATATGTATATATAGGTATATTTGAACACTTGTCCCCATGCATGTTTAAGACAGAAATCACATCCTGTGTCTTCCTCAGTTCCTCTCCTGTAAATTATTTTGAAAATGGTTGTTCTACTAAATCTCATGAGCTGCCTGGCCAGTGAGCTTCAGGAAGCCACCTCTTTTCTCACTAGCCCATGCTTGGGTGACAGATGCATGTCACCAGGCTGAGTTTACATAAAGGTGTCAGGATCCAAAATCAAGTCCTCACGGTGGTCTGGCAAGCACTTAAACAACTAAGCTATCTCCTCCAACTCTGTTACATCTTTACCTATTTTAACATTCAAGATAGAGAGCATGATGGCTTAATATTCAGACATATTGGGCTACTGGTGCCAAAATCATGATTATAATATCTTTCCCAGCTATTGTTAGACTTGCAAGCTTCAAGATTTATTCATCTAATAAATAAGTTTTGAGTTGGGTCTACTATTTTCCACACTCCAAAAACAAAATAAAACAAAAAAAACCCAACAAAACAAAACAAAAAACTCTCAAAAGTATAAAGAAGCAAGAAAACTTGTGCTTTCTATTGTTTGCATTGGAATTTGCAAGGATTAACTACATATATCCCCATGTGAGAATAAGATTCTATATGTAAATCACTGTGCAGGAAACAATGACTCAGATCCCATATTTGTAAAGGTGGATAACAATATTCTTTTACTGAGAAGACAACATTAAACTCTGTGGAGTTTACACCATTGCTCCCTTAAAGGTGTTGAGACAATTGGTCAGGGTTCACTCTTGCTTGAAATGTACACAGGTTTTTGATGGCTAATGTAAATTGGATAATGTTTTACTTAAATTTTTAGCTGACTTAAGATTTTGAGAAGGTATTGTTTCCTTTTTTTAAATACATGAAAAGGAGTTTGTTACATTTATTTGAAAATGTATTATTTCAAGTCGCTCATATAATTTTATTTTCACATATCAATCCATTCTGTCTAACTATCTGTTTATTGTCTGTCTGTCCATCTGTCTGTCTGTCTGTCTGTCTGTGTATTTGGGTGTGAAAGACATATGAAAACCACATGTTTATAGGTCAGGGGCCATTTGCTACCACCATTTCCCTCAATCTACTGTGGGTTTTTTGGAACCAAAATTAGGTCATCAGGCAAGTCATAAAATATCTTTACTGCAAAACCTTTACTAGCTCTCTATTTCTGTGTTTTAAGTTATGATAAGAAAACTTATCCTTCCACAATTACTGAAAGTTTATATCACTTACATAGAAATTTTAAATCCTAGCAAACAGTGAGATATACAAATGCTTTATTTCACTGCCTAAGCACTTGATCCCTGAATAAATACTGTCTCACAGAACTATTTTGAGTACTTTGTGGTATGTTACTAGCAATCCTTTTAAATAATTCTTTTGAAATCAGTTGGTTTATGCCTATAAGATTCAATGCTCTCCTCTTGTGCTGTTTATAAATGAGCTAATCTTTGCTTCTAGAATAATATCAATAGGTATTTTTATCCTTAAGGAGTTTATAGAAAATCTTAGAGGAAGTCTCCACTGAGCATACATGTAAAAGAAATTTTACTTGCTCCCAGCTTCTAGTCCAATGAGCAATTATCTCCCCTTGTTCCTGGAACACAGTAAAAAGAAACAGAAACATGGCTTATCCTCCTCCTTCCCCACTCCCTCCTGTTTGTTCCTGTTTCCAGCATTCCAAACCTATGCTCTTTTGTCCTCTAAAAGCCAGAATGCAAATAAATTATGTCAGTATTTTAACAAACATATATTTCATAGTGTGAACATTATTGTGTGTCAAGAAGCCTAGGGGTATATCACTTCTTTCCATTGCTCAGCAGCTTAAGAATGAGAAAATTTAGGAACCTAGGATACAAGACAGGTTCAAAACCAGGAAGGATATTGACATGGAGCCTCTGAAGAAGACCCAAAGAAGGAACATAATATCATGAAAGTTTCACCAATCCCATGCTCTTCCATGTTCTTTCAGCACTTGCTGCTTGTGTCTTATATTTCTTATTGTAGGTGTCATTTTGTCAAAAAACAATAAAACAGTCCTATAGTCCATCAGGAGACTCAAATTAGGTCAGAGTTCAAAAAGTGTACAAGTCAATAACCACAATTTTAAGTGTTGATCAATTGATAAGTAAGCCACCATGGATTTGATTGACTATTAAATCAGCATATATATTCCTGATACGGTGGGTGCATAGGTCTAGAATCAGACAAGAACTACAAAGGCTGAGTCAAAAGTTTGTTTATTTGGCATTGGGTTTCCCACATCTCTTCTTTGAAATATATTTTATTGTGACCACTCTGAGAAAGAGAATTCTGGTTTATTATAATAGCAAGTATTTCATTTACCTTTCATCCTCTCCCCTCCCTTCCCCTCCCCTCCTCTCTCTCCCTCCCTCTTTCTTTCCTTCCTTCGTTCTTTTTTGAAAAATTTATCTACAACATTGGCACAATTCTCACTGAAACCTGATGAAATAAAAGGAATATTCTTGACTTTATAGACAAGACAACTAAAGTTCAAAAAGTTAGAGAACTGGTAAGACTAAATCTACTCCTCAAAATTATCATTGCACAAATACATTAACCAAAATAAAAATTACCATAAAAATTTAAGTGACTAATATTAGTCCCCATAAGTGATTGTGTTTATTATGATGTCTTGAGAATATTCTACATATTTTTAAAATTTTGTACAATAAAATCTTTCCTTAAATTTTGAATAGCAGATTACTCTCTTGAACAAGTCAAAATTTTAAAGAAAATATATATTATCACCACTATTTATATATTATATAAATGCATATATTATCCCAAATACCTATTTAAATGTTATTATATGACCTAAGATTTATTATTTTGGAATGCAATAGTATTGGAATGTATGCATATTGAAACTCCAACTTTGATTTTGTTATTTATACACATAATACAAATAAGTGCTTAAGGTATCCACTGATAACTAGTGGAAAATTCTGGAAAACATGATATTTTGAAGGAAATAAATACAGGATAGACCAAAGGAGAATATTTCTTCCATTAGTAACAGTTCTCTTAAGTACTGCCAATTGTCCCATTTCTCGTTTCTGCTTTCTGATGTCTGCCACACTCTAAGACCTTATTGTGACTAGAATAATTCTCACAGTACCCCATCTTTCCAGTTGCAATGCTTCTTTATGGTGAATTGTGATTGTGAACAAGACTGGATTTAGAATAACCTTGGAGAGACTCCTTAGGGCAAGTCTGTGATCTGGTTTCCTATGATCTACAGGTGCAGCACTATTCTATTGGCTGGGATCCAACACTGAATAAAACCAGGAAAACAAGATGCTCACTAGTTTTTATCTTTCTCTGCTTCCTGACAGGACACAATGAGGCCAGTCGCATCATGCTCCTGTCAACATACTTTCCCTAAATATATTCTGTTTTAAACCATGGGCCAAAATATACCTTTCATTTTCTATCTTTTTATAAGATATTTGTCATAGCACTGTGAAAATTAGTGAGAACAAGTCTTCTTGCTTTTCTGGTAAATTATTTATGGATCATCTCCTCAGCTAGATATGAAGACACTTTGCTGACCCAGAAAATGTAAGGTTATCTCCTTTTATTCCCAAGGCTCCTGTACCAAAGAAAGTGTTATGTTAGAGCAAGGCTCAATTTTAAATGGGAAATAGAAGCTTTAAACTGAACACTGCTTTTTAAGATTATAAAGTTGAAGGAGATGTATTAAATATAGAAAGGAACTAATACATGTTCTTTAAAAATAGCCTACTTACTAGAGTAGATGGTCACAGCATGCTGAAATTAATTTGCAATTCATGTATGCATTAGTGCATTGAAGGGTAAGAAGCAGCAACATGCAGTTGATCTTTATCACCAGGTGTGATCAGAAAAGAATGGATGGATATGCACTCATGGTAAAAATGACTTGATAACTAGTACAGAAACATTTTCATTTCTTAACAGATGACAATTAGAAGAAAGGAGCATCAGTTCAGAATGTGTAACACACCTCCTGAGACACCGAGAGCCTTTTAAATGTATGTTAGTGAGGAATTTTCTTAACAGTCATAGTATTCAGTTCTGTCCAGTACTGATTTTGCAAATTACAAGTTAGGGAGCAGTGGAGATGGCTCAGTGGGTAAGTTACTTGCTGTGCAAGAGTGAATACTTGAGTTTGAATCCCCAGCATTCAGGCAAAAAGCTAGGAAATGGCTACACAGGCCAGTATTAACTACAGAGGGCAGTGGAGACAGCAGGATCACTCTGAATTTCTGGCAGCCAGCCTACCTCTAGGTTCCGCAAGACTATCCAAAAGGAAAAAAAAAAAAGAGGATATTGGAGAATTCCCCCATCCCTGCCCAGACACACAGAGCATCAAAGTGGCCTTACATATTCTTCTACTAAACTCTATCCCTGCAAGGAAATAAAAAAGATACAAACAAAAAACAAAAGCAAGACAGTAAATATGTATTACAATAAAGTTGTAAAGATGTTTTGATTAATTTTTTCCTGCCTTATCTTACACTTGAGACTGTATCACATATAATATTTATCACACATAAATAGATTAAAGAAATACTGTAAAGTTCAAGGTATTTGAGCTTACATACACTCCAGGGGTGTTAGAATACATAATTATTTTAATTTCTTAACCAATTTGATTTTAATGTATTCTATTTTAAATGTTCAAAACCATGTATTTACTATACTTTTGTATTTGAGAAGAACAATACTTTTCAATACAGAATTAAAATTGTTGTTTAAATTAATGAGTTTTTTTTAGGTTATTTAAAAATTTGAATAGAAGACAAGCTTGTAAAAATGTAAAATAAACTGTCATGTTTTGAAAGAGAAATTTTTCTTATAGGCTTATGTATTTTAAAACACTGATCCTATTTGGTAGTTTTTGAAGGCTATGGGATTATTCGGGCAGTGGTCCTCATCCTTTCTATTGCTGCAATTCTTTAATACAATTCCTTATGTTGTGGTGATCCCTAATGTAAAATTATTTCATTGCTAATTTATAACTGTAATTATGCTACTGTTTTGAATCATAATGTAAAAATGTAATGTTCAGGATACCTGATATGTTACTCCCAAAGGGACCACAACACACACGTTGAAAACCACTGTTTTACACCAGCCTACAGAATGGGAAAAGAGTTTCACCAACCCTACAAGTGATAGAGGACTGATCTCTAAGGTATATAAAGAGCTCAAGAATTTAGAGTCCAAAATCTTGAATAACCCTATCAAAAAATGGGGTTCAGATCTAAAAAGGGAATTCTCAGCAGAAGAACTACGAATGGCTAAAAGGCACCTGAAAAAGTGCTCTTCATCTTTAGCCATCAGAGAAATGCAAATCAAAACAACTTTGAGATACCACCTAACACCTGTTAGATTGGCTAAGATAAAAGGCACAGATGACAGCCTATGCTGGAGAGGATGCAGAGCAAGGGGAACACTCCTCCATTGTTGGTGGGAGTGTAAGCTTGTTCAGCCACTTTGGAATGC